>SKCR01048443.1:0-76801 GCA_019454045.1 Zanthoxylum bungeanum
AAGCCTTGGCCGAATTTACAAGGCATGGAAATTCAAGTTTTTCATTTCATTTTTCATTTCAAATGCATTTGTTATCTTAATACAAATATCTAAAACTACTTATAGATATTTATTTAAGTCAACAATTGCAACTAACATCATTTACTTTAAATATCCTAATATAAGATATTTATATTTTAATTAATTTAATCATTTAACAATTAAATAATTAATTAATTAATCAAATACAAATATATCAAATATATGTATAATATTTACATTAAATATTAAAAACATATATTCATTTAGGATATAAGTCAAATAACTCATTTTGACTATTAATTAATGTGTATTTAAATTAATCAAGTATTAAATATAAATACACAACAATTAAGTAAATGACTATCTAGTCTCTTTGGCACGTATCTTGCGTTTAACCATTAAACGACTTTATAAATAATCAATATTACTTATTAATGTTGCTCTAGTGCTCTACGAGTATGTTTCATTATTGAGACTCTCTAGATTCAGGTTTATCCGTCACGAAATCAAATTTCGTGTCCATAATCTATCCACCCGTAGATTATGACGATCACGGATAATCTCGCTGAACCATACAGGTCGAGGTCATGGCAAATGTATAATTCCTCTGTCACAGGTATCCGGATAAATCCCAGAGATATAGATATAAACGTCAAATCTCTATCGGGATTATCCAGTCGACTATTCTATTAGCAATCTCAAAAAGAATGTTTAGAACTAGCTTCTAAACTTTACCAAGGGCCCATGGTTTTATCTGATTGCTAATCATATGGACTACCTATGCTCTGATACACAGAACTGACGGATCCTATCTTGATACACATAGGACACCCTGAGGATCTATCTACACCCAACGAACAAGCGAAGGTCTGATCTAAATAGATCGGTGACGTGATTGTCGTCTAAGTGTAGAAGATGTCTCATGTGCCCACAATGGCATCTCAAGTCTAAGAATCACAAGTGCTACTCAACCCAAGAAGATTCTTATTGACGCTGGTGTACCATCCATTAAGAATCTTCGGTGATTCGTTCAGTGTTTATCCGCTATAAACACCTACACGTCTATACTAGTCTCCAAGACTAATGGTTCATTGAGAAACCATTGGAATCATATATTCCAGTATACGACATGTACCGGTCTCAACGGGTTTACTATACTGACCAAGTAGTATAAACCTTGACCAGGAACTGTCTGAGAATGACAACGTCATGATACTTCTCAATGTCCGTTGCGACGCTTTTGCAACTGTATCATGACTAATCATTCTAGGGTCATTACGTCTTTACCATATAGAAAGATAGATTATATTATAGAAACTGCATATATTATTCATAATGATAATGTTTTACATAAGTATTTAACAGAAATACAACCGGGAATTGGCGCTCTGAGCACCAACCCCAACAATAAGGTCGAATGCCAATAGGAAAGAGAATCTCGAGAAGCACATGACAATCGTGACTCTTTAATCCCGTTATTGTATCATCTCTGACCCAACGCCCAATATTCGATGCATAATTATCAGGGAATTTAACCATTTGCAGCCAATCACATAATGATTTTCTCTCCGATTGATTGAGCACATAACTAGCAGGAGGCTTAATAAGACCTCGAGAGGTGACTTGTAAATGCAATTCACTGCGAATTCTAAGATCTTGTAGGTCCAATCTAGCATTTACAGTGTCTTTTTTCTTACCCGGAATATTGAATAGTGTACCCACTAAACTCTCACAAATATTTTTTTCTATATGCATTACATTCAAATTATGTCGCAAACTCATAGTCCCCCAATATTCTAACTCAAAGAAAATATTCTTTCATGTCCAATTCAACTCTTCAGGTAAGCGTTTTCGATTTTTATCTCTATTATTAGGATGTTTACCTGGTGTGCTGTCTCTGAGATGTTGATGTTGGCAAAGTATGTCGAATCCAGACAATGGACTGGGCATACTCTGAGGTTCATGTTGACCGTTAAATAATTGACTCCTCCGCCAAGGATGACTCAACTCAAGAAATCTCATGTGCCCTGTGTATCCGATTTTATTCCGTAATCGTTGCGAAGGTGTTTGACCCGCACAAACTGGACATGCCATGTATCCCTTAGTGCTCCATCAAGATAATGAACCATAAGCTGGAAAATCATTAATGGTCCATAATAATGCGGCATGCATCTGAAAATACTGCTCTGAAGCTGCATCATAGGTATGCACACCCACATTCCATAATGTTTGTAACTCCTCGATCAATGGTCTCAAGTAAATATTTATATCTTTACCAGGTGAACGTGGACCAGGGATAAGCAATGACATAAACATTAACGGATCCTTCATACATTTCCATGGAGGTAAGTTATATGGAATGACAATAACGGGCCAGATGCTATAAGAGTTGTACATATTCCCAAATGGGTTAAAACCATCAGAGGCAAGACCTAACCTGACATTACGGGGGTCCTCAGCGAAACGGGGGTACATGTCATCAAATTCCTTCCATTCGGTTCCATCCGCAGGATGTCTAAGTATGCCCTCCGCACCGATCCTCTTTTCATGATGCCACATCATATCAGTCGCTGTGTGTCGTGACATGAACAATCTCTGCAGCCTGGGCGTTAAAGGGAAATATCGCAATATCTTTTGAGGCATTTTCTTCCCCATACCACAGACTTTGTATCGACTTTCACCACATATCGGACAATGTTCAAGTGATTCATACTCGGCACGAAATAATACACAATCAAACTTACAAGCATGAATGGATTCATACCCCATTCCCAGATCACGCAACATTTTCTTTGCCTCGTAGTACGACTTAGGCAATTCGCTTCCAACCGGTAACATTTGGGCCAGTAACTCTAACATCATATCGATACTTTTGTTGGTCATTCTGTTGATCACTTTAATATGTAATAATTTCACAACGAAATTCAAGATCGACATTCCAGCACCTTCAAATGGAATTTTTTTTGCCTCATCAAGTAGTTCACTAAATAAATTTTGATCATTTCCACTTAACACTGGCATGTCACCACTAACACTATGACCAAGTTGTGGACCTTGTAAGTCATGCAAAATATCGGTGATCTCATCGTTTGCAGGTTGATTGTAACTACTGCTCCCTTCGCCGGAATCAAAAAACTGTGACTGAAAATTATACTGCTCACCGTGATAAATCCACGTACGGTAAGTTTGTGATATTCCTGGCATGTATAAATGATTATGAACTTCATCTAACCGCTTCCTTTTCCTATTCAAACAATTTACACATGGACAACGAACACGACCTTCAGCATCAATGTGTTGCTTTGCGACTTCCATAAACTCATACACTCCATTACGATATTCAACACTCAATCTATCCAGAGAGCTCATCCAATTTCTATCCATTTCAGCAGAATACCTAAATATAATAATATAATTATTAGATATCATATTACAATAATCAACATTACTAATTCATTAATACTTTATTTAAGCATATATATATATATATATATATATATATATATATATATATTTGGTTGATAAATTAATTAAATAGTTTACAGAAAAATTCTATTTTTTTAATTAATATACTTACTCTACATATATGAATCATAAATCACTAACAAACAACATATAAACAACATATATAATCATAAAAATTGAAAATAATAAAGAAATATGAAAGAAGATTTACCTTTTCGGAAATTGATTACAATATTATTGAATATTTTTAGGAGAGTTGTGAGGCTGTAGAGGAGAAATTCTCAGATTTCAGAGGATGAAAATGAAGAGAATGAGAGAAAAAATAGAGGGGGAGAAGGGTTGGTGACATTCTGTATTTTAATCTATCTTTAGCGTCGAATCTGACAATTCGACGCTAATTGTTGTAGTTTTTAGCGTCGCAATAAATATTTCGACGCTAAATGTCTGGTTTTTGGCGTCGATTTAAATTAGACGCTAAAGATTCAAGGATTGTCGATGGAAACTTCATAAGCCTTTAGCGACGATAAATAGTCGACGCTAAATGTTGGTTTTTGGCGTCGACACCGAGTTTGGACGCTAAAAGCTTAATATTTGGCGCCAAAAAGCATTGCAATAGTAAAATTATTTAGCGTCGAATATCATTCGACGCTATAGTAATAATTTTAGCGTCGAAAATGCTTATCGACGCCAAAAAATGAATATTTGGCGTCGAAACTTTTTTCCGTCGCTAAAAATATGACATGTAGCGTCGAAAATGATATTCGACGTTAAAAGTGAGTTTTGGCGTCGAATTTTATTGCGACGCTAAATGTTTGGACGCTAAAAGCCATAATTCTTGTAGTGGATATTTTCCCGTCGACACTAAATATGATATTATGGCGACGCTAAAATTATTTATAAATATTAAAAATATATAGATATTAAAAATATATATATGTAATTACATATATATTTTAATATTATTTTATATTTTAATATTAATTAAAGTACATTAAAAAAGTTTTATTACATTAAATATAAATTTAAATAATTACATAAAAAATTTATTACATTAAATAAAAAAAAATCAAGCAGGACGATCGGACGAGGTGTTGCGTATGTCCGGCCTGGAGGAACCGTGGAGGTCAATCTGACAGCACTACACTGAGCGAGCGATCTCTCCACAGGCGCCCGCGAGCTCGCCATTTCCTGATCGTGCTCCTCCTTCTGCCATCTCATCTATTCAATCTACCACCTTATTTCTAGAGATTCAATTTGATGGAAAAAATAATAATTAAACGAATTAGGATTTTTGAAAATTAGGGTTTTTGGAAATTGAGGATTTTCAAAATATTGTGTAATTATGAGAAAATTAAACATTGAAATGACAAGAAGGCCCAAAAATCAAAGTCGATTTATTGTTAATTTTGAAATCGTCGTCAAACAACGGCCCATTCTGCCTTTGAACGCCTAGTCTCAATAATTTGGGGCCAGGTGCGGCTGCTTAGGGCAGCCAAGTAAAAATGCGATGCCTAGGAAACATATTTTAAAACACTAATTTATATTAAAAGAATTAGTTGTATCAGATACTATATTTTTATTAATAAATTTCTAATTTTTCTGATTTTATGATAATTCAACCAGATACTAATATTCTCGTTGATGGACGGATGTAGATACCAATCATAAAAATTTTAACGAATATTATGGATGCAAAATTTACGGATATCCTATCCCCATCATCCGTAATTGGCAACAAATTACCTTATTATTTTCCTACTGAGAATCCATTATCAGCAAACAATTTATAAAGAATCTTATTTAAAGTTTTTACACCAACAAGCTTAATTTAATCACTTTCTTTATATAAGTTTCATCTTCTCAAGTTTCTAATTTTGTAGTTCCAATGTAAAAAAAAAAAAAAAAAAAAACTATTCACATTTCCTCTAGTTTCATGCTCAATCCAACCATATAAGAAAACCCTAATCTAGGTACAGCAATGAGCCAACGAAAATAACCCTCTATGATCGGCGGCTAGAAATCCCCCCTCTCCCCCAAAAAAACCTCCATTTCTCTTTTCATTTCCATTCCCTCTCCCCATTCCCCTCTTTTGCTCAACCTTCTTTCTCCACTTCACTCTATGTCTTTTTTTTTTCCTTGGTTTTTGTTTTCTATCATTTTGTTACTCAGATTTGTAAATCTGGGGATCCACTCATATAGTGGTAATATTCCAATCTTTATATCGGTTTATGTTTTCTGTTGTTTGTAAAATAATTATTTCTTTTCTTTAGCCTACAAAAGATTTTTTACATGTTTATGGGTGGATACGACATGAATTGGAAAGTCTATGATTAGAGATCTGTTGATGGTGTTTTTAGGCACTATGGTATTTGAGACAGCACGACAGGGGCAAAAGGGTAATTTTCTCCTTGGTCAAAGATCATTAATACCGACCCGACCACATGAGTCAGGGGCCGAGCACTTAAGATCGTTAACCCGACCAGTTCATATGAAGACCGACCAGATGACGGACCGTGTTTAAAGCAACAGCACCCCATTCTTATGGATAAGATAAGGAAAACATCCTACTTTCACAAGGAGAGAGAGTCAGAATCCAAAAGGGAAAACGGAAGAAGAAAGCAATACCGGATCAGGAAACCCTACAAGAAGAGAAGATTGAGTCCAAATAGGATTTCTTATACAAATAGGAGTCTGATTTCTGTATTATTATAAATAGGAGGGTAGAGCATAGGTAAAGGAGAAAAAAAAACAAGGGGAGAGCATTAAGAATCATCATCAGAATCATTACCATCAGACTTGTAAAAAACAAGAAGCAGAGCTGAGAAGCGTGTTTGAATAATAAAAATATCATCTTGTTTGTGCCCGTGGACGTAGGTCGGATCCAAATCCATCGAACCACGTTAAATCTCATTGTTGATTGGTGTGTTTATCTGTTTTTTGCTAAGTTTGCCTTTGGTCCCCCATAACCAAACAAATTCACTATTGAGGGAGGATTTCTTCGGGAGTAATATTCCAATATTACCCTGAGACCAAAATCAGCCGTCAACAGTTGGCGCCGTCTGTGGGGAATCGAACAAAAAGCAACTCGCGTAGTGAGACGATGGCGGAAGGCGGAAACCACCAATCATCAGGGAGCTCGGCTGCAGATTGGATGGAGAAAATGGAGGAAAATATGAGGAAAGATAGGGAGGAAAATCAAATCCTTCTGAAATCCATGATGAACAAACTGAAGAGAATGGAGGAAACGAACAACGAAAGACCCGAAGTCAGAACCAGTCGAAGAAGAGGTGAAAAAGCAGATGGAAAAAGGGTCACCGATATGAGTGATGACGATGAACCGATGAGGAAGGGTCCCTACGGGATGAGGTCCGTAGTGGTAGAAAAAGATTTACAAACGGAGGATACGTGGGAAGAAGAAGAGGGGAGACAATCACCATATTATTCCTATGATAGCCCCCGCGACACCAGAAGGGGAAATATGAAGCATGGTGAAACTGGACGGGAAGTCTCAGGTCATAAGGAACGCCACACCCGTGGTGACAGACGCGAAGGAGGCCGCTGGAGGCAGCATAGTGACACAGATGGCAGTATAAAGTCTTGGTTAAGAAAAGAAATGGCCAAGTGGGGAGTAAACCCCAAAACTGATACATCAGATACTCGGGATGACGAGGTTGAATCTCCCTTCACAGAAGAAATAAGGTCGGCAAAATTCCCAAAAAGATTCAGCATGCCGACCATGACACCATACAAGGGCCATACCGATCCCAAAACCCACATTGAAGGTTTCGTCCTACTAATGGAGGTGCAAGGGGTAACAGGGGACGCCATCTGCAAAGTGTTCCCCCTAACTCTGGCCGGACCGGCCATTCTATGGTATAGAAGTCTAGCCCCATGGAGCATCGGAAGCTTCGCGCAACTCAGGAAGTCATTTGTTCGGCACTTCAAAGGGGCATGCGTCCCAAAGAAAATGGTGGGAGAATTGAGACTGATGAAGCAGAGGGATGTTGAGCCCCTGAGGAATTTTATTGAAAGGTACCACAATTTGGTGCTCGAGGTCGGAGCGTACGAGTCATCGGAAGCGCTAGAAAGTCTCAAGGGAGGTCTGAAGGTCGGGAAGTTGTGGACTCATCTGAGGATTCAAGACGTATCGGATTATGCCACTGCCCTGGAGTTGGCCCGGAAGTTTATCTTAATAGAGGAGGAGAAAAAGATTGTCCGGGGAGTAGACACCCGAAAGGCTAAGATACTCAGGTCAGACAATCAGTGGGATTCGATCAGAAATTTGAGGAGGCCGGTCTCGGAGCAGAAAAAACTCAGACTGACACCTCCGAGTAATCATGTTCAAGAGATAAAGTCATCTGACCAAGTCAACCGTGTCGCGGGGAGGACAGTATACACCCCCCTGAACAAACCTATGGCCCAGATAGTTCGGGAAATCCAGGATAAAGGTCTGTTGGCCGAACCTAATTTGAGGAGGTTCCCGATTGAGGAGGGAAATAGTAGGGCTTACTGTATCTACCATAACGTAAGGGGACATGCCACGAATGGGTGCAGAGACCTGCGGGAGCAGGTGGAAGACTTGGTGAAAGAAGGCTATCTCAGTGAGTACATAGACCATTCTGTTTTTGAGGTCGACCAAAGTTGATAGCGGAAGTCATCCGGTCGGATGCATGGAATGCTGAGATGCAGAGAGGATGTATTAAGAAGAGTCTTACTTGTAGTGACCTTTGTAGAGTTGCAAGAAAGACAACGGATCCCAAAAATGTGAGTAAGACTTCTTCTATCTTAGGCTGACATTTATTTATGCTTGTTTGTTGTGGTCCACACAATAGTTTTGATATTTGTTTTACGGCTCGGGTCTGCTCTTGTACCGCCGAGTTCGTTTTGTTGATATATGTTTTACGGCTCGGGTCTGCTCTTGTACCACCGAGACCGATGTTTATTTCCGCCTCGGGTCTGCTCTTGTACCGCCGAGACCGATGTTTCTTTTCGACTCGGGTCTGCTCTTGTACCGCCGAGATCGATGTTTCTTCCTGGCTCGGGTCTGCTCTTGTACCGCCGAGACCAATGTTTATTTCCGGCTCGGGTCTGCTCTTGTACCGCCGAGACCGATGTTTCTTCCTGGCTCGGGTCTGCTCTTGTACCGCCGAGACCAATGTTTATTTCCGGCTCGGGTCTGCTCTTGTACCGCCGAAATCGATGTTTCTTCCTGGCTCGGGTCTGCTCTTGTACCGCCGAGACCGATGTTTCTTTCCGACTCGGGTCTGCTCTTGTACCGCCGAGATCGATGTTTCTTCCTGGCTCGGGTCTGCTCTTGTACCGCCGAGACCGATGTTTCTTTCCGACTCGGGTCTGCTCTTGTACCGCCGAGATCGATGTTTCTTCCTGGCTCGGGTCTGCTCTTGTACCGCCGAGGCCGATGTTTATTCGGCTCGGGGCTGGATTTCGTTCCGCCGAGGCCGTTTGGTTATTCGGCTCGGGGCTGGATTTCGTTCCGCCGAGGCCGTTTGGTTATTCGGCTCGGGGCTGGATTTCTTTCCGCCGAGGCCGCTTGGTTATTCGGCTCGGGGCTGGACTTCGTTCCGCCGAGGCCACTTGTTTATTCGGCTCGGGGCTGGATTTCGTTCCGCCGAGACCGCTTGGTTAATCGGCTCGGATATGGATTTTATTCCATCGAGGCCTTATGGTTTATTCAGCTCGGGGTCGGTTACGTCCCACCGAGTCGGCTTCTTTGGACTGGGGATGTAATATTCCCCCAGAGCCAAGTCTTTCTTTCAGCTCGGGGCCGGGTTACGTCCCACCGAGTCGGTTTCTTTGGACTGGGGATGTAATATTCCCCCAGAACCAAGTCTTTCTTTCAGCTCGGGGTCGGGTTACGTCCCACCGAGTCGGCTTCTTTGGACTGGGGATGTAATATTCCCCCAGGGCCAAGTCTTTCTTTCAGCTCGGGGTCGGGTTACGTCCCACCGAGTCGGCTTCTTTGGACTGGGGATGTAATATTCCCCCAGAGCCAAGTCTTTCTTTCAGCTCGGGGTCGGGTTACATCCCACCGAGTCGGCTTCTTTGGACTGGGGATGTAATATTCCCCCAGAGCCAAGTCTTTCTTTCAGCTCGGGGTCGGGTTACGTCCCACCGAGTCGGCTTCTTTGGACTGGGGATGTAATATTCCCCCAGAGCCAAGTCTTTCTTTTAGCTCGGGGTCGGGTTACGTCCCACCGAGTCGGCTTCTTTGGACTGGGGATGTAACATCCCCCAGAGCCAAGTCTTTCTTCAGCTCGGGGTCGGGATACGTCCCACCGAGAGACTTATCATCGGCATGGGATCGGAGCATCTCCCCCATGGTCGGCCCTCTATTGGTCTGGGGAGGGGACATTCCCCCAGAGCCAAATGCTCTTCTCAGCTCGGGGTCGGGTTACGTCCCACCGAGTCGATCGTCATCAGCATAAGGGCAAAACATTTTCTCCACGGGAAGATATCGGGATCCTCGTTGACCGAGCACATGAAGGTGGCAGGAATGACCAGATTTGCAGCCAATGCGTTTTTTTCTGTGATTTCTGGAGCGACCACCAGCAAGGCGATCAGCACACCATCTTTTTATAGTTCCCGGCACCAACTTGTATACTCGTTGGAACCGAGAACTAGGGGACAGATGTTGATGGTGTTTTCCGGGCACTATGTCATTTAAGCAGCACGACAGGGGTAAAAGGGTAATTCCCTTATTGGTCCGGATCATTAATACCGACCCGACCACATGAGTCAGGGGCCGAGCACTTAAGATCGTTAACCCGACCACTTAAAGATTGGATGACCGGGCAATTATCAGGTCGACAGCAGCACTCTCAGTACAAAAAACTATTGTGACCGACCTCATGAAGACCGACCATATAGCGAGGCGTGCTCCAGAAGATAACACCCTATCATTGTGGATAAGATGACAAGTTATCCTATTTTCATAAGGACCAGATTTGCAGCCAAGGCATTTTTCTCTGCGATTCCTGGAATGACCACCGACGGATTCATCGGCACACCATCTTTTTATAGTTCCCGGCATCAACTCGCAAACTCGTTGTTACCGAGAACTAGGGGACAGATGTTGATGGTGGTTTTAGGCACTATGGTATTTGAGACAGCACGACAGGGGCAAAAGGGTAATTTTCTCCTTGGTCAAAGATCATTAATACCGACCCGACCACATGAGTCAGGGGCCGAGCACTTAAGATCGTTAACCCGACCAGTTCATATGAAGACCGACCAGATGACGGACCGTGTTTAAAGCAACAGCACCCCATTCTTATGGATAAGATAAGGAAAACATCCTACTTTCACAATGAGAGAGAGTCAGAATCCAAAAGGGAAAACGGAAGAAGAAAGCAATACCGGATCAGGAAACCCTACAAGAAGAGAAGATTGAGTCCAAATAGGATTTCTTATACAAATAGGAGTCTGATTTCTGTATTATTATAAATAGGAGGGTAGAGCATAGGTAAAGGAGAAAAAAAACAAGGGGAGAGCATTAAGAATCATCATCAGAATCATTACCATCAGACTTGTAAAAAACAAGAAGCAGAGCTGAGAAGCGTGTTTGAATAATAAAAGTATCATCTTGTTTGTGCCCGTGGACGTAGGTCGGATCCAAATCCACCGAACCACGTTAAATCTCCTTGTTGATTGGTGTGTTTATCTGTTTTTTGCTAAGTTTGCCTTTGGTCCCCCATAACCAAACAAATTCACTATTGAGGGAGGATTTCTTCGGGAGTAATATTCCAATATTACCCTGAGACCAAAATCAGCCGTCAACAAGATCTATATTGTTTCTCGATGCGTATTTACAGTCATTAGATTTATCAATTTTACTTGTATTAGATCCATTGTTGGTTAATGTAAGAAAAAATTATGTACAATGTGTGCATTATGTTGTTTCACTTCTATGTAAGAATATATATTCATCGACTGGTAGGCTGAGGTATGGAGACTAAGTTGGTCCGTAAGTCCTCTTCTACTATAAATAATTTTAGGTATGAATATGTATTTTTGCTAGTTATGGAAAACACATAACACTTATGGTGCGTTTACGTACTCATAATCGGAATGAGATGGAATCAGAATGAAATGGAATCGGAATGAGCTGGAATGAGAATGGTAAATCAGAATCAGAATAAGTTGTTTACTTAACTGTAGGAATCAGAATCGGAATGAAGCAGTATTACTAATGATGTGTTTACTTTGTCTACTAATCGAAATGAATTGTTAAAAAGTTATAAAAATATCATTAGTTATAATTATATATTAATTCATTATTAATTAATTATAATTAATTTATGATGTATTAAATTACTCAATTTCTTTTATTAAAATATTAAATATTATTTTATTATTAATTATTAATTATTATTTATAAATTAAGTATTAATTAAGTATTACTTTATTAATTAATTATTAATGTATTAAATTACTAAATATTAATATATTCTTTTATTAAATTACTATTTTATTAAAATAGTAAATATTATTTTTTATTAATTATTGATTAATTATTAATTATTAATAAATTTTATTTATTATTATAATTAATATAATTAATTATATTATGGATAATATTGTAATTTCCCATCAATAATGGGAATGGGAATCTCATTCCCATGTGGTGGTGGGAATGAGATTTTCATTCCCCATTCCCAGATATGTGGGCCACACTCCCATTCTCATTCTTATTTTTATTCAATTTTAGGAAGTAAACCATCTTATTGGAAATGATTCTCATTACTCTATTCTAATTGCCCAAATATGTGGGCCCCACTCTCATTCTCATTACTCTTAATATTGTTTTATGATGTTAGGTTTCATCATAACTAGACTTGAGTCTCGTGGTATTCTAAATTGGTATTCGAGCTGAATAAGTCATGTAATTATATCATTATGATGTTTTTATGAATGAATGAATTTCATATATATATATATATATATATATATATTTATATTTAAAAAAAATAACTTTAATTATATATAATAAAAGGATAGTCTTACTCTAAGCTGGTGTCAAAAAATAATCTCATGTTGTGAGATTAAAGTTCCGTGGATTTCCATGAAATAAAATTGAAGGGTTTGATAATCGATGTCAATTGGCTTAGCTTAGCTATACTAGGGGTGGCAATTTGGGTCAGGATTCGTTTATTCGTTCTATTCGATTCGCTTAAAGCGAATACGGGTTTGAAAAAATGGATTCGTTAATAAATGGGTCAATTTTATTCGATTCGTTTATTAAACGAATCGAATACGAATTTAAGCTCATTGATTCGTTTATTCGTTTAGGATTCGTTTATTATTTTTATTTACTAGTTCTTGTTAATTTTCAATTAAGATTCGAGAAATTATAGCTAATTATCATAGAAAAAATAATATTTTTGATATTTGGTGAGGTATTTTTAGTAAATTTATTAATTACATATTTCATATATATATTTATGAAGATTAATGTTAATCAAGTGTAGTAAATTATTTTATTAAATAATATTTTTTTCTAAACGAATATTCGTATTCGATTCGTTTAATAAACGAATCGAATACGAATCCTGATATTATGATTCGTTTAATAAACGAATCGAATACGAATCCATCGTATTTTGATTCGATTCGTTTAGGATTCGATACAATTCGATTCGTTGATTCATTTTGCCACCCTAGCTATACATGCCCTGGCCGGCTGGCCCGCTCCCCGTGGCGAACCGCCAAAGTTGAACCGGTAGCTTTATCGGCTCCAGCGAGCCGGGAACCAAATCCTGCTAAACGAAAGCTAGATGGGGACCCACTAATAACCTGTCAAACACGAACGTGGGGGACCTTCCATTGACTATCCACCAGCGACGCCCAAAATGGTGGCAGACAACCAGTTGTCTTGAATAGTCAATGCACGCATAAGAAATTGTTAATTTTCATTTTGTCCTTCTATTAAAAAATATTTTAAAAATTTTATCAAAATTTATTGGTTTGACCGGTTGAATTATTTTGATTAAAAAATTTTATTTTATTATTTGGTTTAAATTTTTTTGAATTACCAATTTTTAATACCCCGATTTTTAAGAATTAATTTCCCCGGACTCATTATCGATTCCTTATTTGACTGGCCGGTCTAATTTTAAAACAATGATTTTGAATTGTCAATGCACGCATAAGAAATTGTTATGGAAAGTATTCAAAAAAAAAAAAAATCAAGTTTTATTTTAAAATTTATGGATTAGGTGAATTAAGGGAATATAAATGCTATTTATTTTCTTTTGACATTCCTGTAATACGCATTGAAATTGTGAAATAATTAGAACAAATACATCAATTAATAAGATTCAATTATTATCCTTTCCATTTTTATATTGGAATTATTTTTTTTGCCCTAAAAGTGTAACAATACAAAAAAAAAAAAAAGGATAACTCAAAAAATCGATGTGGATCAAAGTCATGGAGTCAATGAATGTGGATCCTGAATTCATATTCTGATTGGTGAAAGCGAAGCTCCGAAACCAATCTGTCTGACCTCAAAAAATTAAGAAAATAAGAAAAAAAAAAGTAAAGACAAAAAAAATAGACTGGCTCTTCTTCTTTGTCTTTTAAGTTACGGTAATTCAATATTTATTTTTTCTATTTCAAACAGACAAATAATGATTTCGAATATAATATAATATGGTTAAAAGATTTATATAATCAATCTATGGTTTAATTTGATTCTCTATTCCAGTAGAAAATTATTGTTGTATGTGTTGACGTCACTGCATGCATGCAGTGTGCTTGCCAGGCATAAGGCAACATGCACCGAAAGAAGAAAAGAAGCTGCAACAGCTTAGCAAGCTGTAAACGTGTGACAAACCGCGTGGCACTGTTCACGCGGTTTGGGCACTATAAATTTGAGCATTTGAAGTCATCCTGAGTATCCCTAAATGTGTGAAAGTGTAGTGAGAGTGATTGGTGAGAGTTTTTTGTAAAGCTTGTATTGGAAGCTTTGTAATTCTTTTGTGGGTATATAAAAGAAGAGTTTTCTCTCAAATTATCCTCTATTATTGTGTGTTTAATCACAACAAGTGGTATCAGAGCTACGGTTCCACGGAGGGATCCCGAAATTCAGAAACGAAGTTTCGGTTCGGAAAGTCGGTTCCGACAAAAGTTGTCGAAAATCGATTTTGAGCATACCATCAGACGTTTCACGGCGAGACGAGCACGGTGGTATTTTCCGGCGATCGATCGGAGGTCCAGAACGGCGTCACGCGCGCCACGCGCCAGACAGAGAGAAAGCCACGCGCCACACGCGCACTCACGCGCCGCACGCGCTAAATCGAGGTTGAAGACGACGCCACGTCAGCCGCCACGTGTCGCCACGTCAGTGCCCAGTCAGCGCACAGTCAGCGCACAGTCAGCAGCCCAGTCAGCGCCACGTAAGCGACCAGTCAGCAGCACAGTCATCTGCCACGTCATCCGCCACGTCAGCGGTGCCTGGTAAATTTCAGATAGGTCCCTGAACTTTCTGGAAATTACAATTTAGCCCCTATACTTTCAGAATTTTCAATTTAGTCCTTGAACTATTTGGAAATTGCAATGTAGTCCCTGAAATTTTCCGTAATTGCACTTTGGCCCCTGAACTTTTGGAAATTGCACTTTGACCCCTGTAATTTCTGGAATTTGCAAATTGGTCCCTGTGTCGGATTTTGACAAACGGAAAAATGATTTTGTTAACTAGTACAAACTATTTCACATGGAGAGGAATGATGAAAGATCTTCTGTATGTGAAGGACTATGATGGATCGGTATTTCTGGAGCAGAAACCAGAAGGAATGACCGATGGAAAGTGGGCTAATCTTCACCAGAAAACATGCAGTACTATTCGTCAGTGGATCGACGACAGTATCGTAAACCATGTCAGTGAAGAGATAAATGCACGTGTCTTATGGAGAAAGATGGAGGAGCTTTTCCGAGCAAAGACTGGAAACAACAAGCTGTACTACATCAAGAAGATGATGGGTTTGAAATACCAGGAAGGTACAGCTGTGGCGGACCATATCAACGATTTCCTCGGAACCATGAAGGAATTGTCTGGATTGGGCATAGACTTCGGAGATAAGGTAAATGGCTTAATACTCCTTAATACGTTACCAGAATCTTGGGAAACGTTCAGATCTACGGTGATAAATTCAGCCGCAGATGGGAAAGTCACTATGGAGATGGCAAAGACCAGGATCTTCGAGGAAGAAAAGAGGACGAGAATGCAGGAGTCAGCATCAGCCTCAACCTCAGAAGCTCTAGTGACAGAAAAGAACACCAGAAGGGGGAGGAGTAAAAGCCGAGGCCCAGGGAGATCAGACAAAAACCGAGGTAAATCTAAAATTAGAGATATTGAGTGCTATCACTGTAAAAAGAAAGGCCATATGAAGCGGGATTGCTACAAACTGAAGAACGAGCAGTCCATGAGAGATGGTGACTCTAATCAAGAAAGAGTTGACACTACCACCGAGAAAACCTCCAAAGAATTCTGTATTATGTATGAAGAAGATGTTGTGAATCTTGCCAGCCACGAGACCAATTGGGTGATGGATAGTGGCGCCTCCATACACGCCACATCTCGCAGAGACTTTTTTTCATCTTACACACCAGGGGACTACGGTGCTGTAAGGATGGGGAATGACGGACAGTCCAAGGCCATCGGTATTGGAGACATCTGCCTTGAAACAGACAACGGGACAAGGCTAGTGTTGAAGGGAGTCAAGCACATCCCGGACATCCGGTTAAACCTAATCTCAACAGGCAAGCTGGATGATGAAGGTTTCTGCAGCACCTTTATTGACGGATGCTGGAAGCTCACTAAAGGATCAATGGTCGTGGCACGAGGTAAGAAAGATTCAACTTTGTATTTGATGCATGCTAAGCTTTCAAATAGTAGCATAAATACAGTCAACAGCAATGAGGCAGCCGAGCTATGGCATAAAAAGCTCGGTCACATGAGCCAAACAGGGATGGAGATACTACGCAGGCGGAATGTTCTTCCCGAATTGAAGAACTCACACTTACGGAAGTGTGAACACTGCATGGCTGGAAAGCAGAATAGAGTATCCTTCCAGAGCTCCCCGCCTCATAGGAAACCGGAGGTACTTGACCTTATACATTCAGATGTATGCGGTCCGATGCAGACACGAACACTCGGAGGGTCACTGTATTTTGTGACATTTATTGATGATCATTCAAGGAGGATATGGGCATACACCTTGAAGAGAAAAGATCAAGTGCTGGGAGTGTTCAAGGATTTTCATGCTTTGGTGGAGAGAGAAACCGGCAAGAAACTGAAGTGCATCAGAACAGATAACGGTGGAGAATACAGAGGTCCGTTTGATCAATACTGCAAGACGCAAGGAATCCGACATCAAACGACACCTCCGAAGACACCTCAGCTGAATGGCCTAGCTGAGAGGATGAACAGAACCTTGTGCGAGAGGATCAGAAGCTTGCTATCACAAGCCAAGCTGCCGAAGACATTTTGGGGGGAGGCACTCATCACAGCAGTACATGTTTTGAACATGTCCCCAGCGGTCGCACTGAAAGGTAATGTTCCTAACCAAGCTTGGACAGGTAAAGAAGTGTCTTATGAACACTTGCATGTCTTTGGGTGCAAAGCATTTGTACACATCCCAAAGGACGAGAGATCCAAGCTTGATGCAAAGACGCGACAATGTGTCTTTATTGGCTATGGTCAGGATGATTTCGGCTACAAACTGTATGATCCAGTGGAGAAAAAGATCGTCAGGAGCCGAGATGTTGTCTTCGTTGAAGACCAGACCATAGAAGATATCAAAAAGGAGATGAAGACAATGCCCCAACAATACAGGTATGTGAATCCAGAACCTCATACACCGGTGCCAGTACGAGTTGAAGATGAGGTTCCCAGACATGAGGGTACAGGTGATGAAGCTCCCAGAGATGATGATCATGATCAACCACCAGTACCAGAAGCTACACCAACAGTTCCACAGAGAAGGTCAGACAGAGAGAAGCGACCTTCAACCAAATACTCTGCATATGAGTATGTGCTGCTTACTGACGGGGGAGAACCCGAGAGCTACCAGGAGGCTGTGGAAACAGAAGACAGAGAAAAGTGGGAGGAAGCCATGCAAGATGAGATGAAATCTTTGCATGACAATCACACTTTTGATTGTGGTGAAATTGTCAAGAGGCAAAAGGGCTTTGAAGAACAAATGGGTGTACAGGGTGAAGCAACAGGAGCATACTTCACAACCCAGGTACAAAGCCAGATTAGTTGTCAATGGATTTAATCAGAGGAAAGGCATTGACTTCGATGAAATCTTCTCTCCAGTTGTGAAGATGTCATCCATCAGGGTAGTACTCAGCTTAGCAGCAAGCCTCGACCTGGAAATTGAGCAGATGGATGTCAAGACCGCATTTCTTCACGGGGATCTAGAAGAAGAAATTTACATGGAGCAACCAGAAGGCTTCAGAGTCAGCGGGAAAGAGGACTATGTGTGCAGACTCAGGAAAAGCCTCTACGGTTTGAAACAGGCACCGAGACAGTGGTACGTGAAGTTTGAGTCAGTTATGGGGGAGCAGGGATACAAGAAGACAACTTCAGACCATTGTGTTTTCGTTCAGAAATTTTCTGACGATGACTTTATCATCTTACTGCTGTATGTAGATGATATGTTGATAGTTGGCCGGAATCAATCGAGGATTGATAATTTGAAGCAGCAACTGAGTAAGTCTTTTGAGATGAAAGACTTGGGGCCAGCTAAACAGATTCTTGGCATCAGGATCGGTCGTGATCGGAAAGCCAAGAAATTATACTTGTCACAGGAGGAGTACATCGAGAAGGTACTTCAGAGATTCCATATGGACAAGGCTAAAGCGGTTAGCACTCCTCTTGCTACCCACTTTAGATTGAGTACGAGACAGAGTCCCTCTACTGAGACAGAGAAGGAGGAAATGAAACAGGTTCCATACACCTCAGCAGTGGGAAGTCTTATGTATGCCATGGTGTGCACGAGGCCAGACTTAGCACACGCAGTTGGATTGGTCAGTCGGTTATGTCAAACCCAGGACGGGAACACTGGAATGCTATCAAATGGATTATGCGGTATCTTCGAGGCACTTCCAAGATAAGGTTATGTTTTGGAAGCAGTGACAAGCCGGTGTTGATGGGCTACACCGATTCAGATATGGCAGGAGATGTGGATACCCGAAAGTCTACTTCGGGGTATCTGATTACTCTCTCAGGAGGAGCTGTGGCATGGCAGTATAGGTTGCAGAGGTGTGTTGCACTCTCTACAACAGAGGCAGAATTCATTGCAGTTACATAAGCTTGCAAGGAATTGCTGTGGATGAAGACATTCGTCCAAGAATTGGGTTTCAAGCAGGAGAAGTACATTTTGTACTGCGATAGCCAGAGTGCTATCTATCTCGGTAAAAATTCCACCTTTCATTCGAGGTCAAAACATATCGATGTGAGATATCACTGGATACGGGACGTCCTGAGCTCAAAGCTGTTAGAACTCAGGAAAATTCACACCGACGACAACGGTGCCGATATGTTCACCAAGGTTTTACCGAAGGAGAAGCTTGAAATCTGTCGTGCCATAGCCGGGATGACAAAACTCTCCACATAGTCAGAGTGGGGAGATTCAGAGAACTACGATTGGCTTGATCCCAACTCAGGGTACGTATGCAGTCATACAGATGCAGCCAGAGGAGGACCCTTTTGAAGGATCCGGATTTGGATGATTAATGGTCGGCTCAGATTTTGAGGAAATCTTCACCGAGGGGAAGATTTGTTGACGTCACTGCATGCATGCAGTGTGCTTGCCAGGCATAAGGCAACATGCACCGAAAGAAGAAAAGAAGCTGGCAACAGCTTAGCAAGCTGTAAACGTGTGCCAAACCGCGTGGCATTGTTCACGCAGTTTGGGCACTATAAATTTGAGCATTTGAAGTCATCCTGAGTATCCCTAAATGTGTGAAAGTGTAGTGAGAGTGATTGGTGAGAGTTTTTTTGTAAAGCTTGTATTGGAAGCTTTGTAATTCTTTTGTGGGTATATAAAAGAAGAGTTTTCTCTCAAATTATCCTCTATTATTGTGTGTTTAATCACAACAGTATGTTCATCAAATCTAATTGAGTTAATTACCCTGTTATAGTTATTTTCTTTATGAATTATGTGAATGATAAAGCTGAAACTAAAATTGTCTGGCTAGAACTCAAACATAATCATTCATTCTAACAATAAGGGTGTGTTGGTAATATACATGGAAAAAAAGTTCGGGCCCAATCTGACTCGAGATTAAAAAAACTTGGATGGAGCTTTATAATGATAGGTCCAGCTCTCGCTCGAGCCGTGCTCATAACAAAAAGCTCTAGCCCAAGCTTAAAAAAAATTATTAATCCCTAGATTTTTTTTTTCAGTTGATGCATATGTCTTTTAGGAATTGATACTTTATTATTGACTTTTTATTAATATGTTTTAGTATATAAGAGTTGTATTATTACTGATTTTGGTTATATAAAAAAAAGGCCAGAAAAAGCCCGAGACGGTTTCGGGCCGGGCTTTTCCCGGACTCGGGTATTTCCATTGATTGTCTCCATTCCACACTTATCTGGTAGAGAGTATTATACTGATAGTATAAGTTAACTTAAAATGTATGAAACAAACGCTAGAGTTTAAGATAGTGTTAAATCTCGTGTTGTGAAATTATGATTTTCTGAACGTTCACGTTAGCATTAAAGAACGCGTTTGACGGAGCGTTTTAACGCTACGCTAGCGAAACGCTCTATCAAACGCACCCTAAATATCAAAAATATATTTTATTATGTTAATTCTCTATCAAAGTTTTATAGACCTCCAATCTTGGATAGTATGTACAGATGACGTGATATGTCCGCCTACTAAAATTAATCAATAATAATGGAGATAAAAAATTATTAATTAACATTTATCATGCATTTATTAGGCGACTACATTAAATATGTCCTACATAAAATTTTCTCATTATAATGATTATTATCTCTCAAAGTTACCATTTATTTTTTCAAGGTAACCTCATGGCTGATACTATCTCCGGAGATCTCATCAGTAGCATCAATTACATTCAACTTGCATCTTGCATGCACAGATAGTAGAGGCATCTTGTCAAAACCTAAACATATCTTCTTTCTGGAAATTAAAAATGGGGATATTTTTTTAATCACGTTATTAAGTTTGGATAGAACTTGTGCGTGTTGAGTGTCTTCCTTCTCTAGCCTGCATCTTTTACATTCTAAAGCTTCCACCACTTTCTTTCTTTGCAGATTTTCCCTTGTTGGTAACAGCTCCTGAAAGTGCTATCCACAAAAAAAATCTTGATCTTTGAGGGTACACGTAAGCCCCAAGCTAGGTCCTACCAATCCTTAACTGAGGAAAAACAATTTGCTTGGTCCCAATAATGCCTTGTTGAAACAAGTGAGATCTAAGGTGTATATTTAGAGAATGAAAGGACTTAACCCTTGAGTTTATAGGATTTATTGGAAATGATATGTTTTTTTAATGAAAAAGAACATAACCCTTAGGGTTGAAAGGTTTCCTTAGAGGGTCATGACTCTTAAAGAAATATATGTTTTGACATATGGGTATCTTTAGAAAGGCAACCCTCTATGTATATAAAAAGGATAATTGGGTTCTTCATTTGTATTCATTCAAAAAATTCACATTCATCTTCTTCTTCATTTATCCTTAGGCATATTAGAGAGTTTAAGGTCTTCACATATAAAAGAGAGTTTCCACCCTTATACCTAGTTCAAGTTCTTAAAGAAATGAGTGCCCCTTTTACAAGATGTAATCAAGTATCTTGGGAGAACTTTAGCCACAAGAGATCCATAGTGCACCGAGGTGGAGCTAATAAGTTCTTAATGACATAGACTTTTCTCAACTTGGTTTAAGTTCATCATCTTCTGCATAATATTTTCTAGATTTTTCCAACTCTTGTGTTTGTGTTCAATTTATAATTTGCATGGTTCTATTCGATGATTTAGATTTAATAATGCATGTTAAAAGTGGTAAATAACACATCCCTTCCAACAATCTTAAAAACTTATTAATTTATATATATGGTTAACTCTAATATATGCATGTGTAATTCTTCTTTTCTTTGAAAAATATATTATGTGCATGAAAAATAAGTAAGAGCATTCGAACGCTCGACAAACACATAAGAAAAACCATGTGTTCCACATTTTCGTTCGAATGTTGTGACAAACGTCACACAAACGCAAGCTACCTGAAAAAGTTAGTTCAAACGTGTTATCAAATGCTACACGAACGTGAACTCTCTCGAAAGATTCATTTGAACAATTGAAAGAACGTGACACTAACGCAAGTCATACCTAGAATATTTTCATACTTGAATTAATTTTAGTAAAATAATAGACTTGATAAATTCACAGATTTAGATCAATCTAGTGTCTAGTTAATTATCATATGTAATACACATATTTTAATTATAAAAATTTGGTAATATAGATCATTTGGATATATGCATAAGAGTAATATTAACTTAGTGAAAATCATATACTACAAAATTTATAAAGTTGGTAGTATAGATTTAAGTTAATATTAGGGTGTTCAATTATCACATGCATACACCTAGTTGAATATGTGATAAAGTTGAGAATATTTAATCTTGTTTATTGATTGTGTGTTGCATACTTGGTTGAGAATTAATAGTGTATCACAAAGACTTGTCCGAGTTATACACAAGTAATTATGTCCAAACTTGCTTAAATTTATTTACTTAAATAATTGTTGTATTAATTGTTGAAAATTAAAGTATAATACTAAATATTGAATGCATAAGATTTTCTATTGAGAAAATGACTAAGGAAATTATGTCTCCAAGGCAATAAGAGCCTAAAAGGGCAGAGATTTAAGTGGTTACGTCGGACAAGTCAGATACCCAAGGCGATATGGTACGTTTACCTAATGCAGCACAAGTCAGATACATTTGTAAAGTTCAAAGAGAATATCGTGTTGAGGTTGAGAACTAATTACGTAAGACGATCATAACTCTATGATCAGATCGTGGAGGAAAATATATTGATAGTGATTTCAAGAAATTCTTGGTTGAGGATGAGATAGTATCCCAACTCACAGCACCTGGAACACCACATCAAAATGATGTTGCAAAGAGGAGAAATCAGACCTACTAGACATGATGAGATCTATGTTTAGTTATAGTTCACTGCCTAATTCATTCTGGGGATATGCATTACAAAAAAAAGATGTATATCCTTAATGTTGTTCCATCTAAGTTTATTCCTAAGACACCCTTAGAGTTATGCACGTGATTCGGACATTTGATGTGTGTTATATTTCATCCAGTTGAGTTGGTTTTGGACTCTTGATAATGATTTTACCAGAAAAATGATTTTCAGAAATGATTTGTTTACAAAAAAAAAAGAATTTTATAATGAGTTTTCAAAATGATTTTAAAGTGAATACTTTATGTTCTCTATTTGATGATGTATATAAATATTACTGTAGAACCCACGTTTGTAAAGTGTAAATGAATGGATTGATTGTGATTGTTTGTCTCCTTGTAAATTTGATGATGTATATAAATATTACTGTAGAACCCACGTTTGTAAAGTGTAAATGAATGGATTGATTGTGATTGTTTGTCTCCTTGTAAATTTGATGATGTATGTAATTTGCTTGCGCAAGAGTTTATGTCTGTTCTGTGTATGTATTGATTGGCAAATTAAGGTGCATAAGTCAACATATATATAGGTTTATAGTTTAGTTTTATGCTATTGGGCATTTTGAGGGACACATATATTACTATCGTTGATTATACGACATTCTATCCGTTTGAATATGTATATGAATGTGTTAAGGAAGCGTCTTCATATATGTATGATTGGTAAGTGAAAGATATGAGAATCAATATAAGTTAAGTTTTTCGCATATGTGTAACCACCAATAAGTCTTTGAGTATTATTTTCGTATGATTAGTTAGTACAGGATAAATGTAAGTTTGAAGGATTATTAGAAAATGGATAAAAATCGGCTCACATAAAGGTTCTAAAAATGATAGTTATATGATAGTTCACATATGTTTAATTAACAAATGTTATAATATTTTTGACGTGTATGATTTTGTTATGCATGGTTACTTACTGAGTTTTATAGACACTGGATTTCACCCGATGTCCACAATCAAGAATTTGTATGATGATGCACTAGCGATCCTGCAAAACGAAGGTATAGTGAGCGAGGAGTTCCTACCCACCGGTGTGATGGGCACTGTAGGCGCTCCGACGCTCAAGTCAGTAGTGAAGACGAGCGGTAAATAATGGAAAAGCAGGGTCAAAGGTTACCTTGACCTCCGTAGACTGTCGTGAGGGCGGTGATCCGGTGTTTAGAGGGTGAGAGGTTTTGAGAGCTTAAGATTAGAATACTTAAGCTTGGAATGAGATGCTTAATTTTTCCCTGAATCCTAATTTTGAATTATGATTCATTTATATAGTTTTTTGAGGAGTCACTTTACAATTGGAATATGGGCCGTATTTATGAAGGTGGGGCTCACTAACATGTTAAGCAATTAGATTTCGGTGCTGAATCAGCTAATTATGCAGAGAATTATTAACTCATAATGAGATGTTTTTCGGTTGAGGAGATGTTGGAAAATTGGGTTGTAATAAGGGCTTTGACTGAAATCGGGTCTGGGAAGCGAATTGGATCATTAGCCCAAATAAGGTCTGGATACTATTTGGAGGATTTGGGCTTTATTTGACAAGGGTTATTAGGTGAAAAGATGATTATGTCCATGACCTAAATTTGGCTCGTATAGTTTGTCTCATATTCTCTAAGTCAATGAGTTCTTAGCTTGGAGAGTATACAATGAGTATGTCATCTGGGGTCGGTGTAGGCGTACCTGAGTATTGATGTTGTTTGGACCTGTTAAACGTCATACAATGTTGGCAGAGCTAACATTGGAGAATGCTCCCGTCGACTGGACCAGATGAAGGCCAGGATAAACTCCAACCGACTGGTCTTGAGGATGACCAAGAGAGTCTTCAATATCGTCTGGACCAGATGAAAGTTCAGGTCTTGAACTTGACTCGACATGAGCCATTGGGTAATGTTTCCATCGACTGGACCACATGAAGACCAGGATAATTTCCAGCCGACTGGTCCTGAGGAGGACCGGAGGAGTCTTCAATGTCATCTGAACCAGATGAAGATCCAGGTCTTGAACTTGACTCGACAAGATCCATTGGGGAATGTTCCCGTCGACTGGACCAGATGAAGGCCAGGATAATCTCCAGCAGACTGGTCCTAAGGAGGACTATGGGAGTCTTCAATGTCGTCTGGACCAGATGAAGGTTTAAATGATAAGAGGAAAATATGTCAATATTTACCGCTCTTTTACTTAATATTTTGTATGGTATCTCAAATTTTGTGAACGTTTTGATGTGTTTTTGGTTCTTTTACAGATAAATATGATGTCGGAACTTAATGAAATCAACTCGGGACTAAAATGATAAAATATGGAACAAAAATGGCAAAACTGGAATTTTCAATGAGCATCGCGACGCGTAATGTTCTCTGCATCGCGACGTTGTCCCTTTCAGCACCGAATGTTTCCCCTGCTGACATGCGTCATCCTCTGTGCATCGCGTCGCGACGCCCAATAATCTGCATGACACGTGTTTACAGCTGGCAGCGTCGTGACACACATGGCTATAGTGTCGCGACGCCGCGACCAAAGTTTTTCCTATAAATAGCAGTTGATTTCATTTCAATTCCTCATACTTTCTTTGGTTACTTCTTAAGGGATTAAGGATTGTATCTTGTTTGTAATGTATTTTTATTTTTATTTTTAGTAATAAAATTAATGTGTTTTTATTTACAGTATGTTTAGCTAATCTATTTTCGTTGGGGTAAAGGGTGAAGCCTTTAATATGATAATCTAGGTTAATCTCACTTATGTTATAATATATAAATTGTAATCTAATAATCTAGATTAATTATTGACGAACTATGTTACCGCCTATATGGTCGATTTTATATGACAAACTTGATTACCGCCTATATGGCCGTTTTTATATGTTTTGACATGATTAATTCCTGAGATACATTAATTGGGTAACAATGTCAGTTTATATATTATAAAAAATGAGATTTCTAGATTTGAAATATTAAAATTGGATCCCCTAACCCCCAATATTTTATTTTTAATCTAGGGAAGTGATGAAACACAATATTCATAAGCTTGTAAATTGACTTTCTTATATCTTGTGTGATACATTGGCTTGTTTATTGAATCTAGACCTTAATGCTTCTTATTGATTGATCACATAATAAGATTGATGTGGTAACGTAGAATGAACTTGAAAAATGGATTTTATGTTTAAGCCTTAGATTAAATAACACACGATCTAACCTTAGGGATTCCCCTCCAGGATAGGAATATACCTGTCGGGCAGGTGTAGCCACAATTGGAACTTGACCTTAATGAATTTGGAGTTTCTTAGTTAACATAGGAATATAGTTAATTAAATCACTTTGAATATTTGCATTCGACCATCGAAAGAGACTTTTGCATATCTTTGTGTTTCATGTTAGCAAGCTGATATATTGCACATGTATAGGAAAATCAATTCATTTTTATAATAATATTGGGCGGATTCACAACTCTGGATATTTTGTCTTTTATTAATTTCTTTTGTATTTTATTTTATTTTATTTATTTATTTGTTTTAATTAAATCCATCTTCAACCAACAAACAATCACTTCCAATTCCAATTAGATACTTATAGATAAATAGCTTCAATAATTACCAACGTGAGAAATAAGTCCTCGTGGGATCGATATTTTTATACTACTTGTGTGATACGTGCACTTACGTAAAATGTGTTTACCGTAATCACCAGGTCTTGAACTTGACTCGACAAAAGCCATTGGGAAATGTTCCTGTTGACTGGACCTGATGAAGACCAAGAAAATCTTCTCCCGATTGGTCCTGAGGAAGACCAGAGGAGTCTTCAATGTCTTCTGGACCAGATAAAGGTCCAGGTCTTGAACTTGACTTGACAAAAACCATTGGGGAATGTTCCCGTCGACTGGACCAGATGAAGACCAGGATAATCTCCAACCGACTGGTCCTGAGGAGGACCAGGAGAGTCTTCAATGTTGTCTGGACCAGATGAAAGTCCAGGTCTTGAACTATGTCTATAATATTGCCTGTAAGTTTCAAAACCACAATTATGGTAAGTATCGAAAAGAGAACATTGATACATGTCGTTTGGATACTTTGTCGGGTGGATTTTTGGCGCAAGGAACTTATTCTGTTGACCGGGCCAAAAAAAGATTATTTATCTACCCGTTGTGTCGACTGAGCAAAATGAAACTTACAATTTAGATATATTCTCAAGTAGAGGACGTTTTATTATCGTCTGGACCGGACGAAGGTTCAAGTATTTATGTTGACTTATCTTGAGTCATGATGAATGTTCCCAGTCGAGTGAACAAGATAAAGGTTCAAAATATTCTCCATTCGACTGTTCAGTGAATGACCATAAGACGGGTTCACACTGTCGTGTCGAATCGGAGCGACTCACATGACCATGTATATATGCCTGTGATCAAGAATGTAAGTACATATGAATGAATATTTATATATGTCATCTGAAGGCTTCGTCGACTGGGCCAATTAATGATATTATAAGGAGTATGTTCTGTGGACTGGGCCAGATGTTTGATCAACCCAATAGTTTGATTAATGGAAAAAAGTGATATGACACAGCCTTTTATCGTCTGAAGTGGGGTCGTCTGAGCAATTGATGGCTCCTATAGTAAGAATAATGTCTCGTCGTGTCGAATGGGACTTGTTTTGGCATATGATATTGTCTGCACGAAATCACGAACAAGGCCACAAGGTAGGGATGCTCATACATGTCGTCTGGGCAATCAACCGCTTTCCCGAGTAGCCTTGTTATGTCCACTTGCAAGAACTTATACCCTTTGTGTCGAGTGGTGTAGATGCCACACATTAAAGAAGTTTCTCTGTCGTCCGAGTAATTGAAGCAACTTTCTTTTTGTGGGTCCCCAGTTGACGATTAGGTTCGTTGCTTATAAACTCGTTGGGCCTTAAAAAGATTTCACGAAATGGGCTTGAAGATTTTGGGCCTTCGCTTAACTGATACGGTAGCCCTAGCGAGTGTATTGAAGTGTATTTGGGCTGGAATATGAGGCGCCAAAAATGAGATTAGTATAAGAGAGATTTTGGAGGCTTATTTTCCTCATTCGCTCAAAACCCTCTCAATTTGCAAGTTAGAAGAACTCTCCTGATCCTTAAGGTATTCCTCATCATCATGTTCTTCAGTATCTTCAATTGTTCATAAAGTAGATTCAAGCAGTTTTTAATCAAATAGGCTGTTTGATTTTTAGGATTGTAGTGAAATTGTTGGAATTGTGTTTTAAGGATTATGGTAGTTTGATCTTTAGGATGTAGAGATTGAGAAAGTTTAGATGTTCATAGTTTTATCTTTTGGAAAATATCGAGTGGAGGTTCACAGGATAGTAGTGATGTCCAAATTGAGAGGTATACTAAATCCTTTATGAAATTTTCCTCAAGTGAGTCGACTGAGGAGGAAGTTTACTTTGATTGGTCGTATGGGGATATTGGTGAATGAGGGACCATAACAATAGCCGAATCACCTTTAGGTATAGCAACCGACGCGACACCACTCAGGATAATTCCACCCACTGGGGAGTCGAGTGGGATCCCAAGATGTCATCCTTTGAGGAAATAAAGGCCAATAGAATGAGCAAGAAGGCCAAAGGGAATAAGCCTGAGCCTTTGGAGGTTGAAGTTCCTGGTGCTAAAGAAACCACTTCATCTCGAGCTCATGTTGGAGCGCCAAAGCAGTCGACTAAAATGACACTTGCCTCGAAAAAGCGCAAAGTTATGGTTGAGTCGGATAAGGATTTAGAGAACATCATAGTCAGAATCCCTCATGGGTCGACTTCTATTTCTGATCCTTCCAGCATCATGAAGTTTTTCAATGGGCTCTTACTTGAAGAAGACGAGCATCGGCTGATGGAGCTGGCCCCCCTGGAATCTATGAAGAAGCCGTGGCTCTGAATTATCAAGTAAGGTTTTCCAAGAACTTTGTTTTTTCTTTTGTACTTCATTTTTTTCCGAGTGGGAGTTAACTCGTGTTACCAGGCTCTTGAATGCAAACTTTTTGTTCAAGAATATGTCGAGTCGAGTCGGAGTCGGATTCATGATGTGGAGAAATCCAACACAACCATAAGGAAAGAAAATGCTGAGCTTAAGGTGGAATTGGGGTATTATGAGAAGAAGGCCAAAATAGTGGAAGACCTGGAGAAAGAGTTGAAGTCGACTTGAGCGACGCTGAAGCTTGAAAGTGAGGTTTCTGAGGCCGAGAATGGGGCCTACAAGGAAAGCGTGGAGTTCCTTACAAAACAGTCTTACAAAACAGAAGGATGATTTGACTGAGTGACTAGAGGGAGTCACTTATGAAGTAATGTTAGCATAGAGGAGCAGCTTGATAAATCAATTCTTGGCAGGGGCGCATAAGAATTGAACCCCCAAAAAATTGATAAGGGAGCAAGAGCGGCATGAAGCTGGGATTTATTCATGAAGAGATTGAAGAAGCCGAAGAGATTGTTCCATTAATTGTCGACTCGGGGAGAAAAGTTATAGCAAAGAGGGAGTTAGCAAAGCCGGATGAGATTCTCAAATGAGCTGAAGAGAAGACCAAAAAAGTTGGTGAAAGATCTGGTTGTAAAGAAAGTCAGCCTCTGTAGACTGATATCGCACTCGCCTCTGATGTTCAAGATGCCCCTACTGCTATCATTTCCCCTGCCGAGGTTCCGGAATTTGAAGCCGTTGAAGACTGAAGATTTACTTTTCCTTGAACTTGTAATTTTGATGGCCGATGGCGCCAAATTGTAAAAAAATTTCTATTTATCTTGATGTATATATAAGTTCTTATTTCTAAGTGTCGCTTGAACTTGTTATTTTGATTGCAGAATGACACGTAAATACTTGCTTGTTTTTTATGAAACCATAAAAAATTCTAACAAATCCAAAGTGAAGAAAGGCTACAAGGTAGTCTCATTGTCCCATAGTCATAGAGCAGTCACTAGTCGAGTGGCTGGTTTATGATTCTTATTCATAAGATCTACCTACAGAATCGCTTGGGATGTATGGCGTTCCACCTGTTTTGAATGGGTCTGCCATTTTTAGTTTTCAACTTGTAGGCTCGTTGTCCAACGATTTTAGTAATGATGTATGGGTCTTCCCATGTAGGTCCAAGTTTTCCATCTCCAACTTCCTTGGTGTTCAAGAATACTTTGCCTAGGACCCATTCTCCTTCTTTGAATGTTCTACATCTGATGTTCTTGTTGAAGTATCTCGTCATTTTTTGTTGATGTGCTGCAAGTCGTATATAAGCGTTTTCTCTTAACTCGTGGTTAATAAGCTGTCGATTGGAGTCTTCTTCACGCCATTGGTAGCGTGGGGATGGTATGTTTCCTTCTACTGGGATGACTGCCTCGGCTCCAAATGCTAGTGAGAATGGGGTTTTTCCAGTCGATGATCGAGCAGTTGTTCTGTAGGACCACAAAACTAATGGGAGCTCGTCTGCCCATGCCCCTTTTGCCTTTTCTAATCTTTTCTTCATAGTGTTCATAATAGTCTTGTTGGAAGACTCAGTTTGACCATTGGCTTGTGGGTAGCGTAGAGTTGAGAAACTAAGTTTGATACCCCAATTCTTGCAAAGTCTTGGATGTTGGGGTTTTAACGCGGGAGCAACGGAGGCGTGCGGTTCGGGTGAAATCGTAATTTTAAAACTTTTAAAATTACCAAATAAATTATTCAATATCCAATATGAATAATTCATTTATATTTCACCTAAACATATTTATTCGATATCAAATAACGACATAAATAGGTTAGAAAGGTCGCAAAACTTTTACGAAAAATGTTTTTCCGCAAAATGACATAAAATGAATTTTTGTCTGAACCGACTAACCAATACACATGGGAGCTACCCAGGTCAGCCCCAATAGTACTTGGACACTTCATGGGCTGCCCAAACAATGACCAATTCACTGTTTGGACAGCGGACACCCGGTAAGCCTGAAACTCACCCAGTAACCATTTTTCACCGTTTTCGCATATTTAAATTCCGAAACAATTTATAGCAATTGTTACAATGCCCAAAACACATCCAATACATTCATACAACATACTTTGCATCACCAAAATCACAGAAAATCCAGATCTGATTTGGTAATTAAAAATATCATTTTTCATGCTTTAAATCCAATTTTTTCAACATTAATCATATTAATATTAATACCAACCAAAGTCACCACAAATGAAGAACCCAAGAAAAATTCTAGGAGTTACAGGAGTGGTCATAACACTCTATAATGGCAACAAGTCATCAAATGACAAAATTGAACTACTAATATTACACTAATATTATCTAATTTAACTTCACACATGCATCTAGCCTCCAAATCCATCCTCCAAATCAAAAAGCCCCAAAATATAAGAAAGGAAGAAACCCTATAACTTTCTAGATGTTCAAGAACAAGAAACAAACTTTCTAAGTTTAAGAGTTATGAAGATTACCTCCAAATCTCATAATTTCCTTACTTTTTCTTGATTTCTTCACTTTCTTCCTTGTTTCTTCAAACAAATTTTTGGGTGCTTTCATGCTTGTTAGGTTCGGCCATGGAGGTCTTATGAATGAGAAAACAAAATTTTATCACTTTAAATACTAAGGATAACCGATTTTAGGGGTAGAAATAAGGGCATTTGAGGTCATTTGATCAATTAATCTAATTAATTAATTAATAATAATAAGCTTTAAGATAACAAATCCAATTTGTATACTTCAAGCATAAAAGAATCATGCCACATGTAACCAATAATAATCAAACATATTGCTTAACAATTATGTAATATTGAAATAATTTAATTATCTAGATATTTAACATTTAAAATGTAAATAATTAATTAATGCGATTATTATTATATATGTATTTTTATTTACATTAAATAACAAATACATATATTAATGGCATGTGTCAAAATCTCATTTGACAAATAATTAATATGTATCAAATCAAATTTTGTATCAAATACAAATACACATTAATTATCAATTGACCGAAATGCCCCTAATGCATGTATTTCCGTTTAACCGTTTAAACGACTCGAATTAACTCATTTAATTCGGTGAAGTGTTATGAATAATATTACCCAAGTGCTCAATGAGTACACTTCATATTGTGGGACTCTTTAAGTTTAGGTTTATCTGTCACAGAATCCAATTTCATATCCATAATCCACCCACTCATGAATTATGACGACCACGGATAATCTCACTAAACTATGCAAGTCGAGGTCATTGCATACATATAATACCTCTGTCACAGGCTATCAATATTATACTGGGGATATAGATAAGAACGTCAAATCTCTAAGGTATAATATAGTCGAATTTTAAATTTACGATCTTTAAATAACACTCGGAACTCGCTTCCGAAGTATACCACGACCATGGATTTACTAGATCGCAAATATGTACATGATACCTATGCCCTGTACACATGACTGACAGATTCTATCTGATACTCACAGGATATCATGAGCATCAGTCCACACCCAACGAACAGGCGGAGGTCTAATATAAATATATCAGTGACGTGACTGCCATCAAAGTATGAAGGATATCTCATATATCCACAGTGGTATCTCAAGTCGAATGACCACTATGCTACTCGACTCGAGAAGATTCATGTTGACGTTGGTGTACCATCTATTAGGAAATCTTCGGTGAGTCGTTCAATGTTTATCAAATAAACACCTACATGTCTATACGAGTCTCCCAAGACTCATGGTTCATTGGGATAAACCATCGGACCAAGTCTCGATATACGACATGTACTGGTCTCAGCGGATTTTACTAACCGACCCGTGTTAGTAAATCTTGACCAGAAACTTTATTTGATAATATACTTCTAGTAGTGACACTTCCCAATGTCAATTACAAACTACTTTGTAACTGCGCACTACAAAATATATTATCGGGTCTTTGTCCAATATATACATATCACTAAATCATATTTAGTTTCAATCTAATCGTAACTAGATCGAATATATATATAAAAGCAAGAAGTATTACCATAAATAAATAATATTATGGAAAAAGTAATTATTCGTATTCATGAATCGGACATAAATACGATCTGGATTGGTACTCCGAGCACCAACCCTAACATTAGAAGCAGTGGTTGATGAATTGATAATCATTATCAGTCACAAACTCTCTTGGAAACCCGAATCGACATATGATGTTCTTCTAAACAAAGGTTTGTATTTCTCGGTCTTGTATCTTGGCGAAAACTTCGGTTTCAATCCATTTGGAGTAGTAGTCCATGAGTGCAACCATGTAGACTCGCTAGCCTGGGGCGGTTGGGAGTTTTCCCACGATATCCATCCCTTTTTTTCATGAATGGCCAATGAGAGAGGATGAGATTGAGCCTTTCTAGTGGTAAGTCTGAGACTGGGGTGAACCTTTGACATTTCTCACATCTACGAGTGAAGTCCAATGCGTCGGCTTACATGGTGGGCCAATAGTAACTTACAGTGTGGACTCGGCACCCAAGGCTTATTCCTCCAGAGTGATTCCTGCATTCTCCTTCATGCAATTCTGCCAACACGTAGCGTGCTTCCTCGGGAGTAAGGCACTTGAGGTAGGGCCCAGAGAAAGATCTCTTCATGAGCTGGCCATTTTAGAGAATGAATCTTACAACTTGGCGTTGAATCTTTCGGGCCTCAGTTCTGTCTTATAGGGGCGTGCCTTCTTACAAATATCTCACAATTGGAGTCATCCAACAATCTATTGGAATGACTGAGGTAAAAAAATTAGTTTCTTCCTTCTAGATGGTTGGCCATTATAAATACACCACTGGAATATATTGGGTTTTATTAACTTACATTGTCGAACCGAGTATGGCCAAGGCATCTGTATGAGTGTTTTTGATCCTAGGAACTTGTAAGATCGTGAGCTCCTCAAATGACGACTGAAGTTCTTTCACCTTTTACAAGTAGGAGGCCATTTGTGAGTCCCATGCTTGATACGACCCTTGGAGTTGCTTCACAATAAGCTGAGAGTCTGACTTGACTTCTATCTTTTTGGTTCTATCTTCTTGGCTCCCAAGTCCTTAGCCAAAGTCAATCTGGTTCAAAGTTGTGATCCTCCTTGCAAGTCACATGACATATTTCAGGTTATTGGGAGAGGGAATGTTGAAGATGGATTTAATCTGATCAGGTTTAGTTTCTATCCATCTTCGAGTGACCATGTAGCCAAGGAACTTACCCGAAGCAACACCAAATGCACATTTTATAGGGTTCAGCTTCATGCCATATTTCCTCATAATGTCGAATGCTTGTCCCAAGTGTTCTAGGTGTTGCTCGGCCTTCAATGACTTCACCAACATGTCATCTATATAGACTTTTATGGTCTTCCCAATCTGCTGGGAAAACATTTTGTTCACGAGATGCTGGTAGGTCGCTCTAGCATTCTTGAGTCTGAACGAAATCTCCTTGTAGCAATATATACCTCTGTTGGCGACGAAGGTTGTCTTCTCTTGATCATTTGGGTGCATGAGGATTTGGTTGTAGCCTGAGTAGGCATCCATGAAACTTAATAACTCATGTCCAACTGTAGCATCGACCATTGAATCAATGTGAGGTATATGGAATGCGTCTTTTGGGCATGCTTTGTTCAAATTTGTGAAGTCGATACAGACTCACCATTTCTCATTCTTCTTTCAAACCACGATGACGTTCACAAGCCACTATGGATATTGGACTTCTTTGATGACTTGGTTCCTTTCTGGGGTAAATTTTTTCCTTTTCTCAGTCTGGGTCCACCTGTAGTTAATGGGTCATCATTTCAGGTTCTATATCTGTCATATATTCATAAGACCAGACAAAGTAGTCGTGTCGCTCTTTGAGGAAGTCAATTAGTTCAGCTCGTAGCTTGGGTTCAAGATAAACTCTAATCTGGGCCTTATGGTCTGATTATTGAGGATGAATTGGGACCTCGTCGAGTTCTTTAATGTTAGGCTGATCTTGCTTGGTCCCATAAGATCCCTCTTTTAGTTGCTATGCTGACTGGTGTTTGGCTTTATGAGTCGTTTGATAGCAACTATTTGAGGCAAATTGGTCTCCTTTGATCTCTTGGATACCCCACTTGGTGGGGAATTTCAACACTTGGTGGTAGGTGGAAGAGACAGCCCTTACATCATGAATCCAAGGTCGACCAACAATCAAATTATAGGCTGAGAGACAATCCAAGACCAAGAATGTAGTGATTTTGTTGATCATTTCGACTGGGAGAGATATCTCTCCCAAAGTGAACTTCTACTCTCCACTGAACCCTATCAGCGCAGTTGACCGTCGGTTGATCTTATCCACTTCTGCTCACATGTCTGCTAGGGCATTGGTGAAGATGATTTTGGTTGAAGATCCGGTATCGACCAGTACTCCCTTGATCATGAAGTTAACAACTTACAAGGAGATTACCAGAGGGTCGTGGTGAGGGTTCATCCGACTAAAGTTGCTATCATTTGTGAATTCGATTTTCAGGTTAGTGAACATCCCTTTTATCGACATTGTAGAGTGAGACATTCCCACAACAGCTGCTCTTGTGTGTCTTTTGGCGGCTGAGTAGGAAAAACCACTGACTTCAGATCAGCCTGAAATGAAGTTCATTGTATTGTTGATTGGCGGTGGTGGCTGGGGGCCGTCACCTCGTTCATCTATGTCGTCTTGTCGGGCCAACATAGTATTTCTTTTCTCTGTGAGTAAGTCTTTCAGATGCCCTTTGTTTAGTAGCTCTAGAACTTCCAACCTCAGGGCCACACAGTCGGCTGTCGTATGGCCATAGTCTCAGTGGAATTCACACCATCTACTTGTGTCTTTCCTGGTAGAACCGTCTCTGGAGCGTGAGGGTCATTTCACTTCGTTCCCCATCTTCTTGAGGACTGAGACCAGTTCTCCTGGTGAAACGATGAAATTATAGTCTGGAAGTCTGGGGATGTTAAAATAAGTCTTGTATTCGATCTTGTATGGTAAGGGTCGGTGATCAAAATCTCGGTTAAGAGGGCAATGGTCCCTCCTATGATGAACCCTTCTGTCTGCTGACCGTGGACCTTTGCGAGTGAATTCTTTGGATCGCTTGAGAGGATTCAATATTCTTTCATTTGGTAGACTGAAAGAACATTCTATTTTCTTGTTTCTTTTATTTTCCTCTCATCGTATTTCGATTTGGGCCCGGGCCATTACTTGATCCATAGTGTAGCATCAGATTTCTGTCAGCTGCTTATAAAGTCCACTATCTGCTAGTAGCCCATTCCTGGAAACTTCAATAGCAATCGATTGGTGGTGATCTGGAATGGATATCCTCTTTCTTTGTTGAAACGTGCTACGTAGCCTCACAGAGATTCTACTTTTCACTATTGAATTACGTTGAGGTCGTCTGTGGTTTTCTCAAGTTTACAAGAGTTGGAAAAGTACTCCACAAACTTATCAACTAGTTCTTGATACGACCTGATAGTCCGATAAGGTATATTGATGAACTAGGTGAGAGCGGGGCCTGCCAATGTCTCTCCAAATCCTCTACACATCTTTGTTTCCCATTGATGAGGAGTCAAACCTGTCGACATCATCTTATCTTTATAATAGACCACATGGTCATCTGGGTCCGCGGATCCATCATACATCTTCATATCGGATGGGCTGAACTTTCATGGGAGTTCAATGGAAGTGATGGTCCCCAAAAAGGGAGTATCTGACATCTTGTCGGCTCGGCTTTTTCTCACTGGTAGTCTGACGCCAGGTAGGCTGTGGAGAATTGCTTCTTTGAACTCCTGCATTTCCTGACACATGGTGGAGGTGACTTGTTGCGCTTGGTCAGTTGGAATGATGTGTTGGCTTCTTTGGTGATGGTTTTCTGATGGCGGATTGTCGCTTGCCACATTGTTGAATGCTCCTAAGAGGTTAGTTTGAATGGTAAGATTGCTGGGATGATTTGTAGCGTCATGCTGTTGGGAGGATGAAGAAATTTTTTCCAATTACTTCTGGAGATTTGTATTGGAGCTTCGCATGGCCAAGTTTTGTTCCTCTAGCGCTCGCAACCATTCTTGGAGAATGGCCAATTATATGATCTCATGATCTACTGTTTGCTCGCTACTTGAAGCCATGAGTAGCTATCTTCGAGAGGATCATAGATTGAGAGATCTTCGCTTGCTATAAATCGCTAAGGCCCCACGGTGGGCGCCAAATTATAGACACTGGATTTCGCCCGAGGTCCACAATTGAGAATTTGTATGATGAGGCGGTAGGCCAATGTTTAGAGGGTGAGAGGCTTTGAGAGCTTAAGATTAGAATACTTAAGCTTGGAATGAGATGCTTAAGTTTTCACTGAATCCTAATTCTGAATTATGCTTCATTTATATAGTTTTTTTAGGTGTCACTTTACAGTTGGAATATGGACCTTATTTATAAAGGTCGGGCCCACTAACATGTTAAACAATTGGATTTTAGTACTGAATCAGCTAATTATGTGGAGAATTATTTTCTCATGATGAGATGTTTTTCGGTTGAGGAGATGTTGGAAAGTTGAGTTGCAATGCGGGCTTTGACTGAATCGGCCTGAGAAGCGAATTGGATCATTAGCCCAAATAAGGTCTAGATATTGTTTGGAGGATTTGGGCTTAATTTGACATTGGTAATGAGGTGAAAAGATGATTATGCACATGGTACAAATTTGGTTTCATAACTAATAACACTATAATTTGCTAGTTTTATACGAGGGCAACCAGATCGGTCTGTTATTCAAGTTTCGTTTGTTGGACAATTATGACCCATATCATCACTATTTGTACAGAACATGGTTTTGTTGTACAAATTAACTATGTGACAAAGGAAATAGCTCTTTTATCATTTATAATTGGATTATTGGGATATATAAATGATAAAAGTCCATATGATTAGTACTGGATTAATAAGATATGAGACAATATTAATCCATGTAAGGTTTAATCATTAAATATCTCTAGTCGTAGTATTATCGAGACTGGACATCGATAATGCGGAACAGGCTAGTATTACACTTGTGCGTGTTATGGAAGCGTAACGACATAGTTTTCATATATTTGGATATTGGATACTCATGCAAGTGTAATAAGAGGTTCTTTTTTCGATGGTACGGAAACAGCTTCGCTCTAGATAGACCCATCAGAATCCCATTGGTAGTATGACTATGTGTCTATAGGAATCCGAATCAGGGTAGATGTATTTGGTCTTAACCTGAGACTTGCATCACTAATACTTGCGATAATCAGTATACTTTGGTTTTGGTCGTCCGGGGCTTTAACAGATTCTGTGTACGCCTCTTCTAGGTATACTGAGAATCGTAGTGTATTGGATGTGATGTCAAGATGGAATTATCACTTCAGTCATATGGAGATGATGATCACGCAGGATACAGAACTAGTACTCTTATTTACTGCAGTCATCGGGATAATATGACTAGGTCATGATTATCCGATTATAGAAACTAGTTACCAGAGATCCGATATGTGCTTCGTACGGGGCATACACAATTCCAGCCCTAGGCCTAGCATGTGATATCGATATTGGATCATAATACGCAATACTACGTATACTACGCCTGACAAAGATTATATATTCCTTTAAAAGAATATTTCTGAAGAATTGGGTAGGCACGGTGCTTTGCTAGAGCCAACCATGTCTTGTAAATCGGTAAGAACGTGGTACGGGGTACACATGTGTTCGGATAGTCCGACGACCGGATTTACTGCCAACATATCCAAAGATCTCATTGGTCGCTTCCCGAAGATGCACCGATGACGTTTGACACGAACAGAATTAATCTAGGATTAATTATGAGAGAGAGTAAATTAATCTAGGATTAATTACGACAAGAATTTATTTGGGATAAAATTCAATTTATAGAGAGAGAATGATTAATTTGGAATTAATCGATTAAATAATATATTAGATATATTAATTAAAGTTAGATTTCAATGCGGAATTAAATTGGACATTAATTCAAGCGAACGAATTAATTTGGGATTAATTCGTAAGCGACTTCCGTAATAATTTTGCTAGGCATTATTATTTAATTAAATTAGATATTTAATTAAAAAATTCGGACCCGGGTCTTTAAAATTAAGACCCGGGTGATTCCGGGTCCGGACCCGGGATCACTCGGGTCCGGACCGGGTAGACCCGGGTCCGGAAAAAATAAAAATAATAAATAAAAATAATAAATAAATATAATAAATTAGATTATAATAAAAAATATATAAAATAGTATGCATATATATATATATATATAATATAATATAATAAAAAAATTAAAAGAATTGAAATAAAACTAATAAAATTGACAAAATACAAATACAAATATAAAATAATACAATTAAATTTTAAAAAAAATTAAAAAATTAAAAAAAAAAAGTAATCCGGGTAATCGATTCCAGACCGAGTAGACCCGGGTCCGGACCCAAGAATATTTACCCGGGTCCGGAACCGGAGCCTGGGTAACAAAAACTCTTCCGGATCCGGATTTTGCCATCCATGTGAAAGCATGAGATTTACAAATGAAATGGCTTGGTATTTATAGGCAAAACTAAAGGCTTACACCAATTGCTCCACCAAACATGGTACCAAACATGACACCAAACATGTCACCAAATCCTCCACCAAACATGCAGTAAATATTGATAAACTAAAACACATCAAAACGTTCATCAAACCTGAGAAACTAAACAAAATATTAGGTAAAAATGGCAGTAAATATTGATATATTTTCCGCTCATCACACCCCCAAACCTAACATTTTGCTAGTCCTCGAGCAAAACAACAAAATAAAATACAATAAACAATTAAAATTAAACTAAGCCACTTTCGTAGGGATCACGGTTGCATTTAGCTTATGCAACAAGTCTTTAAACCCTCAGGTGTCCCTAGTGGACGAGTTGTAGTCTCGTGAGGGCTTACAGCAACGATACCCACAAACGTCAGCAAAAAGACAAGAGAAAAGAGAATTAACAAGTTAGTGACTAAACAAGTGAAACTTCTTATTCAAGTTAGTAGTTGTTTTCTTTCTTTCTAAATTACCAAATAAGTAAATTCTCCGATTATTTTTACCATTCTTCATACACACAGCTAACCAGGTATTAATCAAGTCATTGTGCCCACGATATTCATAAGTGTAGTTGAAAAGATATTAATATTTTTGTCCTAAAGTTATATCAGAATTCACACATTTTTTAGCAATGGAATTTTTTTTTTTTTTTTTGCATAATTTAAAGAAAGCAACATCTTCAATCCATGTAACAAGCTTTGGGCCAGTGAATCCCAAACCAGTTGGCTTTAGGGCACTAGGTGTTAAGACACCCATATGGACTTAATTACTCGAATTTCAGATGTTTCTTTTTATTTTTATAACATCTTTGATTCATGTAGCGAGCTTTGGGCCAGTGACTCCCAAACCAGTTGGCTTTAGGGCACTAGGTGTTAAACCACCCATACGGACTTAATGACTCGGATCTAAGACGTTTTTTTTTTCTTTTTTTTTATTCCATTACTTTTTAGATGTTTCCTCCAATTAAACTAGAGCACTGAATATTACAAACTTTTCAATTACATCTCATGGTTGTATGTTACCATGCATGTTGATAATACATGTCAACTGAACATATGAAGATCCAATTTAGTCAGTATTATGGAGAATTCACAAATTAAATAATTCAAAAGGAAATAAATAAAAATTAACTTGTTACAAAATAGGTTGAGATACGTCTCAGGAGTGGAAATTCCTTACACAGCTATCTCACGCCAATTTCACCTGATTAGTCATGTTAAAAACACAAAAACACCAAATATTTTTTTTAATTATTAAAAAAAATTAATGTTTTTGAATTTTTTGAAAATTTTTGACTAAAAATAACACAATAAAAATAAGATACTAGTCAACTATTCCCCTCCCCCAAACCTAAATGAGACATTGTCCCCAATGTCTTACACAGCTATCTCACGCCAATTTCACCTGATTAGTCATGTTAAAAACACAAAAACACCAAATATTTTTTTTAATTATTAAAAAAAATTAATGTTTTTGAATTTTTTGAAAATTTTTGACTAAAAATAACACAATAAAAATATGATACTAGTCAACTATTCCCCTCCCCCACACCTAAATGAGACATTGTCCCCAATGTCTTAAAAAGTAGAAGATGAGTTTAGAAGATAGTACATGGTTAGCTGAAATTCTACATTTAAAAATATCAATTAAAAGTTAAGATCCAAATTTATCCGACGTTTTTTACCACGATCGTTATCAGACCAGCTTATCTTGGAAATGATAGGGTCAATTTGTGGTTCAAAAGCTAAGATTTGGTCAATTAAATCATGTGTAGTTCTGGCAGTAAATATGAGTTCTTTTACAGGTTTTGACACGAATCCATTTCTCTGGACATCATCAAGAAACACACAAAGAAAATCATAAAATCCATCAGCATTAAATAGTCCAATCGGTTTCTAGTGTATGTTCAGGTTCGCCTAAGATAGTACTGTAAAACTTTCATCCATGGTACCCAAGCCACCTTACAAAGCAATAAAAGCATCAGCACGGTTAATCATTTCTACCAGTCGTTCAGACATACCTGGTACGATAAGTTCCTCTCAGTTTGATGTTCCTATAAGATTCGCATTTGCCAAAGGTTTTGGGATGATTCCCAGAACTTGACTACTTCCTTCCTGTACTGCCCTTGAAACAATCCCCATTAGTCCAAGATTGCCACCGCCATATACTAAGTGCATATTCCTTTCAGCAATGACTCTACCCAATTCATGTGCTGCCGCTACGAACTCTGGTTTACAACCAGCACTAGTACCGCAAAACACACAGATGTTTACAACTCATCTTCTTGAAGTGGCTTCCATTTTTTTTAATGTATTTCCTTCTCAAATCTGGATGCCTTCAAAAGTGCAATGATGAGTTGAATTTATAGCACCTGAAAATGGTGAGTAATAATAGCACTAGTATATTCCAAATGATGATTATTAGCTTAAACAATAAAATAAATCATGAAAGGTCAAAAATTCTGGATCATATCGGCGAAAATAAAGATAATTACAACAGAAAAGCAAATCAAAACAATTATTAAGGCATCCGAATTGTGTACGCAATACACCACTCGTTTGGTACATAAATCCATTAGGATGCGTCTCAAGAATATATTCCTTACTCAGCCATCACTAATGAATTAGCTCTCATTTTTGTGATTGCCAAACACCATTTCTCTTATCTTGTTTTGCCTTAAATGCTCCGTTTGTGCTTTTCCTGAAAAATATCACACAAAATTAAAAACTCTACAACATGTATACCAAAACCTCGGGTTGCTCTCTGCTACATCCTTACCACCACATTAAAGGGCATAAACGGCACTCTTGGCCTTGGCACCCACACTTCGGGTGAACAGGACTCACAGAGGAGACCGCCTAAGACAAGGATCGAGGGTTGTTTTTCCAACTATTTTCTCATTCACAATATCCACCAGTGTAGCGAGTGAAGAGCATACTCATAGAGATAGATATAGGTGAACTGAAAACTCATGGACATGTAATAATAGCTGAGGGAAGACTCCCTCGTGCTTTGAGAGAGAACCTAATAGTTATTTAAGAGAAGTTTGAATTAAGAGAAGTTTCAAAGAAATAAATTGAGTTTGCTTACTCTCATGTTTAGCTAAATAACTATTAGGTTCTCTCTCAAAGCACGAGTGAGTCTTCCCTCAGCTATTATTACATGTCCATGAGTTTTCAGTTCACCTCTATCTATCTCTATGAGTATGTTCTTCACTCGCCACACTGGTGGATCTTGTGAATCAGAAAATAGTTGGAAAAACAACCATCGATCCTTGTCTTAGGCGGTCTCCTCTGTGAGACTTGTTCACCCGAAGTGTGGGCGCCAAGGCCAGGAGTGCCGTTTATGCCCTTTAATGTGGTGGTAAGGACGTAGCAGAGAGCAACCCGAGGTTTACATAAATTACAACAAATTACATGGGTTGCCTCCCTGTTAGCGCTAAATTTTTCATCTTCATCCAGACGTGACTGAAATCCATCTGTCAAGGAGGTTTCAGCGTGGTTTTGGATGTCCGATTAAAGACAATCCCATGAGCGTTGCTTTTAAAGGGTCTCTTCCAACGGTAAAGTGGCAAAAAGAATTTTGTCTCATTCAGTGCTCTTGCCATCTTCTTAATATTTGGCGCTCCAGTAGTTCCTGAAAAGAAAGAAAGAAAATCAGGAGGTCTCGTATGGTGCTTGACTTTGAATGGAAGTTCAATTCTGTCAAGTTTCTGGGCGATGTTCTTGATTTGTACTCCCCAAAACAGTGATGTTTCTCATGAATGCATGAGATCTTCAATATGGTCAGACATTTGCTCCTCTATTTGTGCATCTTCCTCCACCTTTTCTTCACATATGTATTTCAGAATTTCCTCGTTCAGCTCTTCATTTGTCATCTGTGAAATGCATGCTCCATAAGTGTCAACCTGATGATGTAAAGATGTGTCTGATTTTAGGTCTTCATCCTCTGTGGTTGATATGACTGGCTCAAGTAGCTCTTCTTCAAACATTTATGCAATGCAAGCTCCAAGATCTTCATTTTGAGGATACAGAATTTCATCCTCAATTTTTATTGGTGCACACAGCTCTGCTTCTTGTTCCTCGTCCGAGTCTGAATAATAAATATTAAACTGAGACTTTGCTGGTTTGGGCTCCTGAACTGATACCTCATATTCTTGATACTGCTCAACCTCTTTCTCTGATAAAGTGTCATTGTGAAATGCTTGGTATTTGAAGGCTTCGTCAATTTCATCTGAAAATATTTCGTGAGGTATGTAGCTCTGGTTTTCTGTTAATTTTCTCGTTTGATCAGTCAGTCTCTGAATGGATGTTATTTGACTCTGAAGACGTTCGAATTGATTCTGAATTGTTTCAAGCATTGTATCCATCCTTTCGTCTTGTTTCTTGAACCAATCTTTGAGCATGTCAATCAATTGATCTTCCTCTGATGGTTATTGTTCTTGATAAAGATCGTAAGTGGATGCTGGATAAGATGGAGAATAAGGTTCAGTGAAATATGTTGGTTCTTTATACATTGAAGGATTCTGATAATTCTGCTACCCTAAAAGGTATATGCAATGATCGCTCGGGTGGTTACCATCACATATCACACATCTCCCCATTGCATTCTGAATTGATTGGGCAAATATTGTATTGATTGGTTCTGACATCCAGTGATAATTAGGCTGGACAACAGGCCTCATAAAACCGGATTGTTGCTCCCTGATTTGGGGTGTATCTTCTTCAAGTAAAGCTCGTAATCTTTCAATCGCCCAATAATGTTCCATTGTTCAACCACCTGAAAAATAAAAGAAATAAATAAAAATTACAAATAAAAATAAAGAAAATTAGATACAAGTAAATTAGATAGCTTCAAAATTAATAACTCAAGAAAAATAAGTCCCCGGCAACGGCGCCAAAAACTTGACCGGCGTGATCACACACGTATAACGTAAGCGCACGTATCGTTCAAGTAGTATAAGAATATCGATCCCACGAGGACTTAATTTCTACTATTGTTATTAATTATTGATGTTATTTATTTACATGTATCTAAATAAGGGGAGAAGAGAATGATTGCTTGTTTGGTTGGTTGAATGTGGATTTGCTAAATAAAAAAAATAAAAAAAAAAACACAAAAGAAAATTCTAAGGAAAATAAATAAAAGACACAAAATATCTAGGGTTGTGATTCCACACAATATTATTCTAAAGATAAATTGATTCTCTTATATATGTGTAATAAATCAGTTTGCTAACCTGGAACACGAAATTATGCAAAAGCCTCTTCCGATAGTCAGATGTAAATACCCAAATAACCCAATTAATCATATGTCTATGTTAACCAAGTTACCTGAATTCATTAAGTTCAAGTTCCAATTATGGCTACCCCCGCCCGACATGTATATTCCTATCATGTAAGGAAATCTATTAAAGGGTTATCTATCCTCAAGGAAGATCGTGAGCTATTGAATCTAAGGCTGAAACCTAAAATCCATTTTCCAAGTTCATTTTAAGTTTACCACATCAATCTTATTGGTGATCAGGCAACAAGGAGCATTAGGCTTAAGATTCAATAAACAAACTAATGAATTACCCATAATAAAATTAAATCAATTATTAAGCTTGTTAATATTGTGTTTCATCACTTCCCTAGGATAAAAATAAAATACTGGGGGTTAGGGGATCAACCTTTATTATTTCTAATTTAGAAATCTCATTTATTATAATATAGAAATTATCATTGATATTACCAACCGACCATATAAGCGGTATCCTGATTAAGTCACATTTTCAATTAAGTCCACCCGACCATAAAGGTGGTGTCATTATTTGTCCATAAATCAGCCATATAGGCGGTAATCATCTATCACATAAAGACCGGCCATATAGGCGGTGTCACATTATGTCAAATAAATAAAACCAACCATTAAGGCAGTATAACCTTTAGTTTAAATTATAATTTCCATATTATAATTAAGAGAGATTGATCTAAACTAAAATAATAAAAGATTCACTCTTCCCCCAACGGAAATTTAACTATTAACATAAAATAAAATAAAATAAACTAATACTATTACTATTACTGAAAATAAAAATACATAATTAAAATACTGAAAATAAATAAAAACAAGATGCAATCCTTAAATTCCTTACAAAAACCTAAGGAAAACATGAGATTTACAAATGAAATGGCTTGGTATTTATAGGCAAAACTAAATGCTTCCACCAATTGCTCCACCAAACATGTCACCAAACATTGCACCAAATCCTCCACCAAACATGTGGAAGTTTGACAATTTTTATTTTTTTAATTTTGAAAATGACTTTAATAATTACACATAATACACTTCCGAATATTTTATCAATGTCGGTCATGGAAACTTCCGAATTCGAAATTATTATGAACTTCAAAGTTGTAGATCTTTGAGTCTTCTTTAATTTGGAACTTGAATCACCTCAACTCGATATCGAAGTAAGAAGTTATGGCCAAAATACGACAATTGCGCAAAGTTGGAATTTCCGAAATTGTACTTCGTTAGAATGCCATTTCAAGTTTCCAATCTCCAAAATCAAAATGTTAAGTCTAGTTCTTGCCCTTATTTGTTCCAAATTTCGTCCTAAATGATTCCATTGAGCCCCAATTTTATTTTATCTGCAAAATAAACTAAAACACATCAAAACGTTCATCAAATCCGAGAAACTAAACAAAATATTAGGTAAAATGGCTGTAAATATTGATATATTTTCCGCTCATCACCTGCGAAGATTCATGAGTCTGGTTGATATTGTGGTTTGACTTGTGGTGATATGACAAAACTGTGTTTGGGTCAAAACATAATTTTTAAGTGTTTGGTTAATGATGAAAAATTGCATTACTAACAGTGATTTCTTTCAAAAATTGAGTTTTGTAAAAGCTAAAAATTTTAGCTTTTCCCCACCATCAAAATATTAAAAAAGCGCACCACAATTATTTTTTTTAGCATAATCAAAATTTCATAACACAGTTTATGAACCACCATTTGTTCACTACATTTTTCTAATCGCAACACCAAACAAAGCCCATATAGTTTAGAAATCATGTTATATTTGTATATGTTTATATTAATAAAAAACCCACTATTATATGTATGTAATTATAAGTATTGAACTGTATGATATAATTTGGGGCACGGAACCCTGAAGATTGATGATGTGACTTGAGTTGTTTTGAGTTTGGATCGAAGGTCCTATTTGCGAATTTGATATTTATACGGGTCTTTTTAGTGCTAGACTATGATCCATATGTCCTTTTTTAAGGTGCGTCATGTCCGTTTTCTGTTTGTTTTGAGGCTTAGGGAGACGAGTTATCATTGTCTCTTGTCGATATGTCATGCCTCTGGCGGGATGTTACATATTTTTATTTAATAGATTTATTAATTTAATTTTACAACTTTAATATGAAGACATCACGTGGTGTGATGAGAAACTTTATATATAGAGAGAGAGATAAAATCTTTAGTATTTAACCCTAATTAAATTTAAAAATTTACATTTAGTCATATCGGTGTAAAATTACTAAAAATGTGTGTTTTTCTTTTTAAATATTTCTTTTTTTTCTTTCAATTTACTTTAAAATTTATGATTTGTAAATCAATACCGCATGCTTTTATATTTTAATAAATATTTAATTTTTAAAATAAATTTTTTAAAAAAATAGATATATCTTAACTTTCCTCAACACTTGCCACTAATTTGAACTTTTAAATAAAAATTTTAAACTTAACCTGATGCATATTATAGAATTAATTGATACAAATTTATGGGTGCAAAAAAAAAAAAAAATCATAAATCAAAGTTGTTACATTTGTTCTATGGAATTTATATTTTGAGAAATATTTAAATTTTTTAAAAATTAAAATAATAATAAAAAAAGATATATTTTAACTTCCCAAGTTACCCACGCGCCCGCCACTCATTTTGGTCACAATATGAACTAATTTTAGCTTTGATAAAATGCAGATAGCTCCTACACTCTCATCAAATTCAAATTATCATTTCAAGTACACTAAATATAATAATTAGCTTGTTTGTCAAATGCATTACTATTCTTATTGTTCTAATGACTGTTTTAAAGACAACAATCAAGTTTGAGAATAATAAAGTGAGAAACTCTTCCTATCTTTTCTTTCTTTCTGAGCATGGTTCCAGCTTCTTAGTCCAAGTTGAAACTTCTAAAAATTTGCACAACATTGAGAAAATATATATAGACAAAAAGTTAGATAGGACAATGTGAGAATGACAAATTTACATGCAACTTACTGAGTTGCTGAATGCCTCAACCTTTTCAATTCACTTGCAAATCAGCAAAAGTGGAACAAGAAATTCAAATAAAATGTTTGCACACAACACCAAAAGGCAGTAAGGCACACACAGCAGAAGGGAGACAATTGCGTTTGCCATTGTCAGTTTACAAATATTTGATTAACATATATATTACCACAACCAGAACGACGATCCCAACAGCTGCTAAAAGCATGCACATACATGAGCAACCTCCCTTTGTGCGCCTATTCAGAATTGCCAGGTTCTTCTGCACTCGCTGTTACAGGAAGATAAAAATGATTTAAATTTTATAGATCACAGTATCCCAAAGAACCTTTATTCACAGCAAATACATTTCTGCCAGCAGCCAGAGACTAATTAAAATGCAATTGCCAAGAGAAATTTAATGCGACTTAAGAAGCATTACCTGTAGACGAGAATCTGTAACATCCACGTGTTGGTCCAAGTCATCCTGTGAAGTGAGATAGCAAAAAATTGTTAAACTTGTTGACATTGCACATTTCATTCAGCTAATCACAATATCCAAAGAAGAAAACAACTCATGACAGAGAAAACCATACAATAAGTCTAGTGTGTAGGTCAAGTTCTTCATTGACTGCCAATGCAATATGCTTCGTACTGATTACTGTCTCCTCCATTTTCTCAAGCCCTTCATCTTGCTCTGTTAAAAGAAACTCTCTCATGAGATCAACATTAAAAGGGGGAAAAGAAAAGTACAAACAAACTAAGCAATATACTCATTAACAATAGGTCATACATAATCAAGAGCACTTGCCTCTCATAATTTGTCGTTGAAAACCAACAAGGCCGTGGTTGTCCAAGCCAGTTGTTCGGCTCATGACATCGGCTGGCTTTATCTCTGGCCCAAGCAAGCTGTCCCTATTAGCAAAGTTTGACATATTCAACGTGGAAGCCATTTGGTTAACTTTGGATCTCAAATTAGCAAGCATATCCTTCCGACGATTCATCTCTTTCTCCAAACTGTGCATCATAAATAAAAAAAAAAAAAAAAACACAAAAAAACCAGATAACCATACATTTCCAAATTAAAATCATTAATTCATAGTCATCATGTTCAACCAACAGACAAATTGAAAGGCAATCTGTGCATGTTTCATAACTCTCAAGAAAGAATCAGCAAAAGGTTATATATTCAAGTCTCAAACGCCACACATTGGGCAAATTGAAACTGACACTATTATCAAAAAGACCTATGATTGCAGACAGCAAACTATATTCTAGGAAGCCTTTATTTGTGAATTATGAGGAACCTTCCAAGTTCAGAAAAAGAAAAAATGGATTAGCAATGAAATAAATATGTCAAGATTTGAATAGCAACTCAAAATGGTTGGGTAAGTATCAAGAGAAAAGAAAATGGTTGGGTAAGTGTCAAGAGAAAAGAAAGATGTCATTATGGAAATAGAATTTAGACAAGTCAAGCTGCCATTATACTCAATCGTGTGCCAACCTTTTTATATCCATATTTACCATTTAATTCAACCATAATTTGATTTAGTTATTTAGATGAAGGGCAATGACAATTTAGCTTTTAAAAGCATATCTTCAAATGCCTTCCTTTTTCCATATATGAAATGCATGTACGCTTTCCAAACAAAAATGCACTTGACTGTGAAAATAGAAAAATCTGGGTAAAGTAGCAATGAGTGATGATGTTGAATCAAACGCATAGATGACTGTAAATAGCAATAGCTGTCAAGTTGTGACTTTTCTCAATTAGTAAGAATTTTCATTTCCAAGAAAACACAACTTCTATTTTTCTAAATTCTAACACAAGTATTTGATCGAGCACTCACCAAATGAAAAGAAGAAAGAAAAACTGTAACTAACTAAACCCATTAGTCCAACCCACAAGTCCTGTACTCATTACACCCGAGATAAATTTTAGTAGTGACCTCAGTTACAACAGTACTGAATCAAGAGAAAAGAAAAAGATACAGCAAGCAGTTTGGTGATGCATAATGAGGTTCCAACTTCCAATTCAAAAAGTAGATCAAAAGCCAAATTTACTTTCCACAACCAACTCATCACAAAGGAGGAGAGAGATGTTGGGGCAGTGGTGGAACCCCTAGGGTCGGATCGGTGCCCCGGGCAGCGGAAATGGGTCTAACCCATGGATATCAAGTATGGGTGTAATTTTAAATCATTTGATGAAATACTATATTCCATTACAAGTGTATAGGAAAAAACCGGGACTGAAACGGAGTCCGGAAGCTCCCGAACGAAGGAAAACAAATTCAGCGCGCGCGAAGGGCGCCACGCGCGTGTGCCACACGCGCTACAGTGCGCGCAGCCCTTTCTTTCTTTTCTTTTCTTTTTTTTTTTTTTTTTTTATTTCACTTGTTAAGCTTCAGCTCTCTGGATTCCAGAGAGCTGATGCAATTAGGGTCTTCCGGTCTTCCCTAAACACTTCAAAAACACCCAAAAATAATTTTTAATTTCAAAACCAATATAAACACATGTTATAGAATAAAAATCTAGTTTTTCAAAATATCAAATATTTTTCCAAAAACATAAATTTATTCTAAATACGCATTAGCGTAAATTTTGAATCCAATACACAAACCCTTTTAGAATCCCAATTAGAAATGTCTCATGAATAATTCTAGTCCACCTAAAGGTGGTCAAGTGAATCTAGAATGGTAGCCATAGCTCTAAGCTTTAATCTAGAGTTCCAAACTCTAATTAATTGTTTCATGTCCAACATGAACATCTTTGACCTAATTACAAGCATGTTGTGTTTATACTTCTAAAGTATCATAACACAATTGATTAGCCTTATTCAACATTAAGCTTTGGATCATGCATCTAATACACAAATAAACATAGCTTTGGAGAAGATCAAACATTACCTAGTAAGCTTGATGCAAGATCCAATCTACTTCTCCTTGTTGAAATTGTTGAAGAACCTCCAAGGTGTGCAAACTTGACTTCAAGATCCAATCTTGTTTCCAATGCTTCCAAGCTTCACTTCAAGATCCAATCTTGATTTCTCCTAGATGAAATGTTGTAGAGACCTCACAAGCTTCTCTAAACACTTCTCTAACTTAGGCTAATCTCTCAAGAATTTGCTTATACTTGTATTTGAACTTGTAATTAAAACATTCCTAAAGTTTGCTATTTATAACAAAACTTAGGCAATTTTTAATTAATAAAAGTTGTAATCAACTTTTAAGTGGGCTTAATCTAATTTGTCCAAATATGTATAATTAGGTGTGACTAATCTCCATTGTCTCCCACTTTAATTTAATACAATTAAATCAAGCCAAAGATTAGGAAATGGATTAGTTAAATGTTTGCCACCTTGATTTAATCCAATTAAATCAAGACAAAACCACCTATTATTACATACTTACAATTACCATAATATCCTCAAATGGTAGAGATAATTATGATTTTACAATTAAGCCATTGTGTAATTATTGAATTAATCCAATTAGGTCAAAGTAAATAATCAATGTTATCCAATAACACTTGATTATCTTAGTTGATAATTATAATATCGAATATTATATTTTATCAAAAATAATCGGCTACCCAAGTGCTCAACGAGTACACTTCATATTGGGACTCTCTAAGTTCAGATACGTTCGTCATATAAGCCTAGCTAATATGTACGCAATTCGGCCACCTCCGAATTCGCGAAGAACACGAACGACCTTTCTGAACTATACAAGTCGAGGTCATCACATATGTTTAACAATCCCTCCGTCGTAGGCTATCCGAGTTGTGCTTAGGAAACATAGAATATACCGTCAAGTTTCCAAGACGCACATCTCATGTCGACATGTCCATGATTCTTCATAACTGATGCGATCTACCCTAGGTGATCGACTTTGGCCAAAGATTTAAGAATCGTGACTTTACTAACATGGATACCTAAACCCCTTATGGTACACATACGGGCTGACGGATCCTATCTTGCTTCGCACTTGATTACTGTGTGCATCGGTCCACACCCAACGAACATCTAGAGGCCAGACCATGAAAGGTTTCTGACATACATGGCATCTAAGTGTGGAGGATCTCACACAAAATCAATGCTATCCTATAGTCAAAGGATTACACATGCTACTCGACTCGAGGAGATTCCTATTGACGATGGTGTGTACTTCCAACTATTAGGAATCACCAATGAGTCATTCAGTATTCGCTCCAACGAATACCCACATGTCTATACGAGTTTCCAAAACTCATGGTACATCGCGTTAAACCATTGGAACTCCAATTCCAATATACGACATGTGCTAGTCTTCTAGGTTATAGGAATTCGACCGTATTCCAAAACCAACGACTAGGAATATTTACTTTAAGAATAGTTTACACCTAGTGTCAAAACTATTCTAAGGTCGATGTCATTCTTAGCATAACGATACATCAATTTAATACGCGTAATGACAATACCATTAATAGGGTATGAAATGAAAAATATAGTTATTTTATTAATAAATAATAAAATGTACAATTCAGATTGGCACTCCAAGCACCAACTCCATCAAGAGAATCCCATAATTCACAATTTGTAAAGCTGGCAAATCCATTTGAATGACAACAAAGAGCAAAGAAGGTAAGGAAACTCAAATTCAGAAACCACAGTATTAAACAAGATTGCTACACCCTAAACCCAAACCAAGTTTGCCATAATATGCAATTGAAAGACTTACATGGGCTGCTTCCCAGGAAGCTTAGACAAAAGGGACTGCAAACTATCAAGCCTAGTCCCTAATATGGTAATCTTCCTCCGTATAGCAGAAGCATGACGCTGGGATTCAGGTCCAGATGCAGGCAATGAACTCCGTTCTGATATCATGCCATGGATATCATCTGCAAGTTTTATTGCTTCATTGTATTCCTTTATCCAAGAGTCTGAAGTAGATGCCATTGAACTAAAAGAAACATATATATTGAGATTAATCACAAACTGATTCAATTATTAAAAAAATTACACAAAGCAACACAAAATAAAAGAAATTTCTGTACACTTGGGTCCCCATGATGACAAAAGAACTCAGCGCATCAACTATTTTCTATACTAATTTTCTTTGTTTAATATACAAAATCAAAGCTTACACAAATGTCTCAACATCAATATCTTTACCTTTAAATAATTACAAAATTGAACAACATATTTTCATATTGATGTAAAATTCACCATAGCACGGCAAAATTTCATAACCTAACCCAAGTTGTCAATAACCATAGCACGGCAAAATTTCATAACCCTAACCCAAATTGACCAAAATACACAAAAGCTAAAACCTTTATGATCAAATATCATGTTGTGATCGATCAGACACCCAAATAAAAATCAATAATTCGACGAATTCCCAACAAATTTCATGATAAAGTATGCCAATTTTAACGTCAATTCCAAATCCCTAAAGCTGACACAAGCATCATCGAATCATAGCATTCGACCAAAACTCTAAAATATGTAAAGTTAATCGGAAATGGCTTACCAGTGATTATCGGTAAATTTCGGATTCTGAATTTAGGAGGGAGCAAAACGAGGTCGCATTAATGAGCTAAAAGACAGGAATCAGTGTCAATACGGCAGCGTTTGTACGGCCCCGCCGTCGTTTACTTTACGCGGATTGTACGATTAATAAAGGCAAAAACTTCGATAATTCCTTGCGACACTGATGTCGTCGTTTGGATATCTCCTAATTCCAAAAAATGTAATAGACCCACCTAAACGCAGCGGTTATGCTTGATACATGTATTTTGACTTTTGAGTAGTTAGTTATAATGAAATTTACAAAACTAACCACTTTAATTAATCTAATATAAAAATCAATCAATAATCTCGAAAATATCTCCAATGGCCAAATAAATATTTTTGACACTAAATTATCATCACTTTCAAGTTAAAAAAAGAAACTAAAGATTTTACCCATCATAATTACAAAACATCCACTAATCTCACACGTTTTTGACGAAAATCTTTTCACAATATCACTCATAAAATCTTGGAAAACTCATTTTATTAGTTGAAAATTAATCAATCGCAGTTTCTGGTAAATTTTACAGTGGGTAATATGTATGTCGCCCGGGTACACACGCTGGCGCCCTAGATCATTTTGCGAGCTTCCACCCGGGCGCTCATATTCTTGCGCGAGCGCCTATTTTATGTCCAATATGAAGTAGTCTTCTCATATTTTGTGGGCCTCAATATTTGTTTGATTGTAACTGAAAAATGAAGGGAAGATAATTTCTTACCAATTATAATTATTTAACTCCAACTAATCATATGCAAATTAATACCTCATCATCGGGTATATTAAGTAAACCACATTATAGCCATATTTATTGGTTGTCCATGCACCGTCCGCGTTCTTATGCGAGGATAAACACAATCGCATTTGATGGCATATTCTGAAGCCACAATTTCAATAGTTTCAAATATACACGTCTATCTATATACAATGCCATTAGAAAACTCAAACACAATTTGACTTAATAGACAAATAGAATGTAAAATTTTGGGGTTAGCGCGGAAGCATCCATGTGACTGGAATTTAAAATTTTCTTCCAAAACCACTTTAAGAATCGTGGTTATGCTTTTGTTGATGTAAACAATATACTATTAAATTAATCTCTATTAATTTTAACATGCATGCAATAAATTTTATTTATCAATATAAATAATATTTAATAATAATAAAACATACATTGATGTGCTTATTAATATTCTTGAGTCTTTTGAATATCTTTCTTGATTTTTCCCTTGCAGTAGTGCACCAAGTGTTGCACCTCTAGTTTGCACATTAGTGTTGGACAATTATGACCCATAGCATCACTATTTGTAAAGAACATTGTGTTTTTGTACAAATTATCTATGTGACAAAGGAAATTGTTATTTTATCATTATTGTAATTAGATTACTTGGATATATATTAATGATAAAAGTCCATATGGTTAAATCGGATTAATAAGATATGAGACAGTATTAATCCACGAACGATTTAATCATTAAATATCCCTAGTCGAAGTATTATCAAGACTGGACATTAATAATGCGGAATAGACTAGTATTACACTTGTGCGTGTTATGGAAGCTTAACGACATAGTTCTCATATATTTAGGTATTGGATACTTATGCAAGTGTAATAAGAGGTTCTGTTAGCCGTTGGACCGGGAACAGTTCGCTCTGGATAAACCCACTCGGAATCCCATTGGTAGTATGACTATGTGTCTATGGGAATCCGAATCAGGGTAGGTGTATGTGATCTTTAACCTGAGACTTACGTCGCTATTACTTGCGACAATCAGTTTACTTTAGTATTGGTCGTCTGGAGCTTTAACAGGTTCTGTGTATGTTGTATTGGGTTTACTGAGAATCGTAATGTATTGGATGTGATGTCAAGATGGGAGTATCATTTCAGTCATATGGAGATGATGGTCACACAAGATACGAAACTGGTACTCTTAAAGCTGCAGCTATCGGGATAGTATGACTAAATCATGACTTCCCGATTACAGAGATCAGTTACTCAGTATCTGATATATGCTCCATACGGGGCAGACATAAAGCCAGCCCTAGGCCTAGCATATGACATCCGATACTGGATCGTATTACGTATTACATAATATTAGTATTACTACGCCTGATACATATGATATTCCTCGGTGAATATTTCTAGAGAATTGGGTAGGCACGGTGCTTTGCTAGAAGCCAACCATGTCTTGTAAATCGGTGAGAACATGGTACAGGGTACGCACGTGTTCGGATAGCCCTGTAACCATATTTACTGCCAACATATTCATGAATCTCTTGGGTCGCTTCCCAAAGATTCACCAATGACATTTGACTCATATAGAATTAATCTGGGATTAATTATGAGAGGGAAAATTAATCTGGGATTAATTGCGGTAATAATTAATCTGGGATTAACTTCGTATAGAAAGAGAACGCGATTAATTTAGAATTAATCGATAAAATAAATTTAATAGTTAAATTAGATTTTTGAGACTAAATTATCATCATTTTCCAATGGCCATATAAATATTTTTGAGACTAAATTATCATCACTTTCAAGTTAAAAAAAGAAACTAAAGATTTTACCAATCATAATTACAAAACCTCCACTAATCTCACACTTTTTTGACGAAAATCTTTTCACAATATCACTCATAAAATCTTGGAAAACTCATTTTATCAGTTGAAAATTAATCAATCGCAGTTTCTGGTAAATTTTACAGTGGGTAATTTGTATGTCGCCCGGGCACACACGCTGGAGCCCTAGACCATTTTGCGAGCTTCCACCCGGGCGCTCATATTCTTGCGTGAGCGCCTATTTTATGTCCAATACGAAGTAGTCTTCTCATATTTTGTGGGCCTCAATATTTGTTTGATTGTAACTGAAAAATGAAGGGAAGATAATTTTTTACCAATTATAATTATTTAACTTCAACTAATCATATGCAAATTAATACCTCATCATCAGGTATATTAAGTAAACCACATTATAGCCATATTTATTGGTTGTCCATGAACCGTCCGCCTTCTTATGCGAGGATAAACACAATCGCATTTGATGGCATATTCTGAAGCCACAATTTCAATAGTTTCAAAAATACACGTCTATATATATACAATGTCATTAGAAAACTCAAACACAATTTGACTTAATAGACAAATAGAATGTAAAATTTTGGGGTTAGCGCGGAAGCATCCATGTGACTGGAATTTAAAATTTTCTTCCAAAACCACTTTAAGAATCGTGGTTATGCTGTTGTTGATGTAAACAATATACTATTAAATTAATCTCTATTAATTTTAACATGCATGCAATAAATTTTATTTATCAATATAAATAATATTTACTAATAATAAAACATACATTGATGTGCTTATTAATTTTCTTGAGTCTTTTGAATATCTTTCTTGATTTTTACTTTGCAGTAGTGCACCAAATGTTGCACCTCTAGTTGCCACATTAGTGTTGGACAATTATGACCTATAGCATCACTATTTGTAAAGAATATTGTGTTTTTGTACAAATTATCTATGTGACAAAGGAAATTGTTATTTTATCATTATTGTAATTAGATTACTTGGATATATATTAATGATAAAAGTCCATATGGTTAAATCGGATTAATAAGATATGAGACAGTATTAATCCACGAACGATTTAATCATTAAATATCCCTAGTCGAAGTATTATCAAGACTGGACATTAATAATGCGGAATAGACTAGTATTACACTTGTGCGTGTTATGGAAGCTTAACGACATAGTTCTCATATATTTAGGTATTGGATACTTATGCAAGTGTAATAAGAGGTTATGTTAGTCGTTGGATCGGGAACAGTTCGCTCTGGATAGACCCACTCGGAATCCCATTGGTAGTATGACTATGTGTCTATGGGAATCCGAATCAGGGTAGGTGTATGTGATCTTTAACCTGAGACTTACGTCGCTATTACTTGCGACAATCAGTTTACTTTAGTATTGGTCGTCTGGAGCTTAAATAAGTTCTGTGTACGCCTGTATTGGGTTTACTGAGAATCGTAGTGTATTGGATGTGATGTCAAGAGGGGAGTATCACTGAAGTCATATAGAGATGATGGTCACGCAGGATACGAAATTAGTACTCTTAACGCTGCAGCTATCGGAATAGTATAACTAGGTCATGACTTCCCGATTACAGAGATTAGTTACTCAGTATCCGATATATGCTTCGTATGGGGCAGACACAGAGCCAACCCTAGGCCTAGCATATGATATCCGATATTGGATCATATTACGTATTACATAATATTAGTATTACTACGCCTTATACAGATGATATTCCTTGGCGAATATTTCTAGAGAATTAGGTAGGCACGATGATTTACTAGAAGCCAACCATGTCTTGTAAATCGGTGAGAACATGGTACGGGGTACGCACGTGTTCGGATAGTCGAATAACCGTATTTACTGCCAACATATCCAGGAATCTCTTAGGTCGCTTCCCAAAGATTCACCAACGACATTGACTGAGATAAAATTAATCTGGGATTAATTATAAGAGAGAAAATTAATCTGGGATTAATTGCGGTAAGAATTAATCTGGGATTAACTTCGTATAGAAGAGAGAACGCGATTAATTTAGAATTAATCGATAAAATAAATTTAATAGTTAAATTAGATTTTTCTATTTAATTTATTTATTTGTGTCTAAAATAATATATCAGATATATTAATTGAAATTGGATTTCAATACGAAATTCAAATTGGATTTTAATTCCTGCGAACGAATTAATTTAGAATTAATTCGAAAGCGACTATCGTAATAATTTTGCAAGGCATAATTATTTAATTAAATTATTTTTAATTATGGCGCGACTGTAAATTTGTTTAATCGGAATTAAACGAACCCGATAATATTACCTGTGACTTTGCGTGTGTCTTTTTTTGTTTTGGGAACACAAAATATCATTGACTTTGGTGGGCCCAAGTCAAGTTGTGTGTTGAGGAAGTCAACTCAAATTTTGAATTTAAAATGTGGTGGGACCACATGACTTAAATCAAAGTAAGGGTGGCAGAAAAGCCTAAAGCCCGGCCCGGGGTGGAAAAAGCCCAGGCCGGGCCTTAAAATAAAAGCTCGGCCTGGGCCCGGGCTTTCCTATTTTGGCCCGGCCCGGCCGGGGCCAAAATTTTAAAAAAAAAACATAAATACATATATATATATATATATTTTTTTAATATGTTTGTATCATTTTTATTTATTTTTAGCATTTAAATTGTTAATTTATCAATGAAACTTGTGATTTATTTATAAATTGTCTTTGTATATAGTGTAAATATATTTTTTATTTGTATATATTTTTTTTTAAAAAAAAAAAATTCAGGCCCAAAAAAAAGCCCGGGCCCGAGCTTTTTTTTGTTGGCCGGGCTCGAGCCGGGCTTACATCAAAGGTCAAATGTTGATGTAAGTAGTTGGCTTAATTAATTAAATGGATTTTAACACACAACTACCAAGTTTTGAAAACTCTCTTCTTCTCTCCACCTTGGCCGAATTCTTCTCTCAATTGTAATGAAATTTTGCTTCAAAATTTCAACATAGCTAGCACTTGGAGGAGTCAAATTAGGTGATAGGGAAACTCACCCAAGGAATAAACAATATAACAACAAGCTTGGAGCTTCATCCAAATAGGAAAATTCGAAATTTCTCCATATAACAATGTAAGTGATTCCGCCACTTTTCTTGTTATTTCACATATATAATCATGTTTAGGATCTGGTTTCCAATTTACGAAAATGCCCTCATATTTAATATTAAGTGTTTCCTTCTATTGAGTGGTTCTCTCTCAAGATCCAAGATTGGCTTTGATTTGTTGGCCAAAGTCAAGATCATTGTCTATCGCAAATGTGTTTGAACCATGAAAGCTTTGTTAATATCGCATGTCTTAGGCAGTTGTGACTTGTTGGCCAAAGTCAAGGTCACTCTTGTTCATCGACATGGATTACGAAACTTTCCCACTGTTAATGGGTCGCGCTTAACTGGAATCATTAAGCTTGTTAAGCCAAAGCCAAGGCTTAATTGATTCAGAGGAAACAGGTTAGGAAATATATTAGATATATGTTTCGGACATGGAAGTCCACCTACCGGATCTAGGAATTGGATGGGATCCAATTGATCTTAGAGATCTACCTAGTTAAATTTTATACAGCTTGTTGGCCAAAGTCAAGGTTATGTATTATTTAACGGGATCCTAGCCCACTAGGAAACTATATTTCCCGAGTACTCAACGGAGGGTTAGAGGCTCGCCGAAAATTAATGGGAGACTAGTATTAAATTTGTAATTTCGTTTAATACTCGCTAATATACGCACTCTATTATTATTAGTTCTCGTTATTATATATATTAGTTGGACTAATATTATTCATTTATTATTTTCTTTGAACAGTTAGACTGTATTCAACACAACTCCATTTGTAGTTGGTTATATATTTGGACTGTAGTAACCATTGCATTTGAGTGTACCTGAAACATTTGATTGGATAGTTGGACTATAGCAATCAAAATGGCTGGAAAGATAAGCGTTAGAGACATAATCATGGGTGAGAATGTCTTTAATGGCGCAAATTTTCCAGACTGAGAGATGAACCTCATGATAGTCATGGGAGCTGAGAAATTGCTCTATGTGATAGAGAGACCTCTCGGGCCTAAGCCCGGACTTGAACGGCCAGTAGAGCATGAGCTTTGGAAGACTCACCGTGATGATAACTTTATTGCTCAATCTGTTATGCTTGCTGTAATGACTCCTCAGTTTCGTCGTTAGAACAAGGGATTTGATCCTTATGCGATGATGTTGAAGTTGAAGGATCTTCATAAATCTAATCTTAGATCTCAGAAGTATGACTTGCAGAAGAAGCTCTTTCGCTCTCGTATGTCAAAAGGTACATCTTTCGAACACTACGTGTCGCAGATGATTACTGACATCGAACAGCTGGGTCAGCTGGGCATTACCTTCGAGGCCGAGACTTCCATAGATTTAATCTTACAGTCTCTACCCGACTACTAGGGCGGGTTCATCATGAACTATAATATGATGAACCAATAGAAAACTCTTGGAGAGTTAATGGCTATGCTGAAAGAGGCAGAGCCAGAGCTTTTGAAAGGCAAGAAGCGCGAGGCGCATCTTACTTCGACATCCAAGAAGGCCAAGGCTTGGCCAAAGACTTTTGGGGGTGTGAAGAAGAAGAAGAAGGGAAAGGCTCAATCATCACAGTCTTCTGGGAAGACAAAGGAGAAATCCCAAGACGTCTGCCTACACTGTGGCAAATGGGGTCACTGGAAACGTGACTGCCGTAAGTTCAAGGCAGACTTTAAGGAAGCGAAGGCGAGCAAGGCTCCGGCTGTTGGTCTCTAAGATCATCCCAAGAATATTTAAAGCATGAAATAATGTGAATACAAACGAAAAGTATAGTGGAATAATACTTAAAAAGATCGGTAGAGAGGATGTGTAGAGAACAAAATCTGTTCTCCTTAGAAAGTCTCCAAGCTTTCCTTATGTAGGATTGAAGTTGATGAGCTCCAAGCTTGAGAAGGATTCCAAACTCAAAGGATGGTTTCCCTATCACCTTTGTATGATTCCTTTTAAGTGCTAGCTTAGGAAAAATTGCTACAAAATTTCCTTTTCCTTCTTGTAACTCTCGGCCAAGCAAAGAGGAAGAAGAAAGAGTGCTTTGGGCGTGAATGGTGGAGAGAAGAAAAAGAGGAATGACTTGTGTTTTTGTTTCAAAAAAATTATTAAGTCAAATACCAAAAGTTGTAAATGGTTTATTCAAAACCAAAAACAAAAAAGTGTTGAGAGCCAAAATTGCAATTAATGCTCTCAACCACCTCCATCACCAAAAGTGACTTGTGTCCCATCACTCAAAGTTGATGTGATTTCCATCACAAAGGTGACTAATGATGTGACTTGTGATGTGACTTGTGGGCTCCACTTTAATTCGAAATCCGAGTGGGCCCGCAAACACATTCCGGGCTCGGGTTCATTAATTCCGAATTAACGAATTTTCCATTGCGACATAATTAAATCCAATTTAATTAAATAATAGTGCCTCGCAAAATTATTACGAAAGTCGCTCGCGAATTAACTCTAAATTAATTCGTACGCCCGAATTAAAATCCAATTTTAATTTCGCGTCGAAATCTAATGTCATTTAATATATCGATTATATTATTTTATCGATTAATTCCAAATTAATTGTTCTCTCTCTTCTAATAGAATTTTATCCCAGATAAATTCTCGCCGTAATTAATCCCAGATTAATTTTTTTTTCTCTCTTATAATTAATCCCAGATTAATTCTATGCGAGTCATACGTCATCGGTGAATCTTCGGGAAGCGACCCATGAGATCCCTGGATATATTGGCAGTAAATCCGGTCGTCGGACTATCTGAACATGTGTGTACCTCATACCACGTTTTTTACCGATTTACGAGACATGGTTGGCTTCTAGCAAAGCGCCATGCCTACCCAATTCTCCAGAAATATTCTTAAAGGAATATATAATCTATAACAGGCGTAGTATACGTAGTATTGCGTATTGCGATCTAGTATCTGATGTCACATGCAAGGACTGAGGCTGGAATAGTGTCTGCCCCGTACGAAACATATATCGGATCACAAACAACTAGTCTATATAATCGGATAATCATGACCTTGTCATATTATCCTGATAGTTGCAACATAATAGAGAACCGATTATGTATCCCTGCGTGATCATCATCTCCATATGACTGAAGTGATACTTCCGTCTTGACATCACACCCAATACACTACGATTCTCAATAAACCCAGAAGATGCGTACACAGAACCTGTTAAAGTCCCGGATGACCAAAACCAAAGCGTATTGATTATCGCAAGTACTAGCGATGCAAGTCTCAGGTTAAGACCAAATACACCTACCCTGAAGCGGATTCCCATAGACACATAGTCATACTACCAATGAGATTCCGCGGGGTCTATCCAGAGGGAAACTGTTTCCGTACCATCGGTAAACACAACCTCCTATCACACTTGCATAAGTATCCAATACTTAAATATATGAGAATTATGATGTTACGCTTCCATAACACGCACAAGTGCAATACTAGTCTATTCTACATTATCGATGTCCAGTCTCGATAATACTACGACTATAGATATTTAATGATTAAACCTTTGTGGATTGATATTGTCTCATATCTTATAATCCAGAACTAATCATAAGGACTTTTATCATTTATATATATAAGTAATCTAATTACAAAAAAATGATAAAATGTAATTTCCATTGTCACATAGTTAATTTGTACAAAAACCACAATGTCTTTTACAAATAGTGACTCTATGGGTCATAATTATCCAACAATCTCCCACTTGGCCTATAGTCAGTCACTCACGCATCTAACACCTAAACTATGTACATGTCGCTCAAACTTTTGTTGAGGAATAACTTTTGTCAGCCGATCTGCAATATTGTCCTCTGATGCGACCTTCTCGATCTTCACATCGCCATGATGTATGATCTCACGAATCAGATGAAAACGTCGAAGAACATGCTTGGATCGTTAATGAGACCGCGGTTCCTTAGCCTGTGCTATAGCCCCGTTATTGTCACAATACAATGGAACGGGCTCAGCTGCTAACGGAACTACTCCTAATCCAATTAGAAATTTACGGATCCAAAATGCCTCTTTTGCTGCTTCAGCTGCAGCAATATACTCCACTTCTGTTGTTGAATCGGCAACAGTCTCTTGCTTGGAAGATTTCCAGCTTACTGCTCCGTTGTTCAAACAAAATATGTACCCAGATTGCGACTTACAGTCGTCTTTATCGGTTTGGAAACTTGCATCGGTAAACCCAGTTACCTCAAGTTCTCCATCTCCATAGATTAAGAAAGCATCATTCGTTCGTCTAAAATACTTAAGGATATTCTTAACCGCCATCATGTGACCTTCACCTGGATCAGCCTGATAGCGACTACACATGCTCAAAGCATACGAGACATCAGGTCACGTACATATCATGGCATACATGATCGATCCGACCGCCGAAGCGAACGGGATCCGACTCATGTTGTCTCTCTCATCTTGAGTTTTATGACACATGTCCTTAGATAGAGTGACGTCATGTGACACTGGCAGCAGTCCCCTCTTAGACTGTTCCATGTTGAATCTCTTCAACACTTTGTCAATATATGTGCTCTGGGAGAGTCCAAGCAGCTTTCTAGATCTATCCCGGTAAATCTTTATTCCTAGAATAAATGCTGCTTCTCCTAGATCCTTCATGGAGAATTTTAATGAAAGCCAAGCTTTCACCGATTGTAGCATGGGAATTTCATTGCTTATAAGCAATACATCATCAACATAAAGGACAATGAATGTCATTGCGCTCCCAATAACCTTCTTATATACACAAGGATCATCCTCATTTTGAACGAAATCATATTCTTTTGTGATCTCATCAAAACGTTGGTTCCAAGAACGCGATGCTTGCTTCAATCCATAAATGGATCGATTTAACTTGCAAACCTTGTCTGCATGTTTAGGTACGACAAAACCGTCAGGTTGTTGCATATAAACATCCTCCAAAAGGTTTCCGTTAAGGAAAGCGGTTTTGACGTCCATCTGCCATATTTTGTAATCGAAATATGCAGCAATAGCAAGTATAATCCGAATGGATTTAATCATGATAACGGGTGAAAAAGTTTCATCGTAATCGACACCATGTCGTTGACGATACCCTTTCGCTACAAGCCTAGCTTTGTACGTTTGTATGTTGCCATCCATGTCGGTCTTCTTCTTGAAGACCCATTTGTAACCAATAGGCTTTACGCCTTCGGGTGCATAAACCAGTGTCCAAACTTGGTTGGTGTATATGGAATCCATTTCGGAGTTCATGGTATCTTGCCATAAATCGGAGTCGATACCTTGTATCGCTTCCTCATACGTAGTCGGTTTGTCTTCCTCAATAAGATTAATATCTACAAAAGGTGAGATCACAATACCCATACCTCTCAGGTTTTTTTCTGACTCTCTCCGACCTACGCGGTTTTTGTGTATTCGAAGATTGTGATACAGTCTCATCCCTGATGAACTGTTCATGTTCCGTTAAGGATTCTGTGCCAGGAACAGCATCACTCCGATTTTTCATCGAGTTCTACTTTCCTCCAACTAACCACTGCATTTAGGAATTCCTTCTCAAGGAAACCACATGTAGAGCAAAAAATACTTTGTTCTTTTGTGGATGATAGAAGTAATATCCTTTGGATTCCCTAGGATATCCTACAAATAGGCATTTATCCGATTTGAGTTCTAGTTTGGTACCTTCCAAACGTTTGACGTATGCCTAGCATCCCTAAATCTTCAGGAATGAGAAACCTAGTTTCTTTCCTGTCCATATCTCGTACGGAGTCTGTTGAACAGACTTTGACGGAACCTTATTCAAAATAAGTATTGCACTGTTCAATGCATATCCCCAGAAGGAAATAGGTAGCTCTGTGCGACTCATCATAGACCTTACCATGTCCAAAAAAGTTTGGTTTCTCCGTTCGGACACACCGTTGTAGGACACAGAAATCGGCAACGCTGTCCCGGGCTCGCGACCCGGTCGGGAGTACGGATTAGCCCACGGGGGACTAAACTGGAGAATAATGGAGTCGCCACCCAGTGTGAACTGGGAAATGATTTAAGGCTGCACTCACCCCTTGCAAGGGAAGACCTCAAACCGTTGGGTTCGAAATGGTCCCTTACTTATGCCACTTGTAATGAACGGATTCATGCAATAATATAACCAAGTCTACGCAACATACATACGTAAGAATAACCTATATCTAAGTTTGCATGCATAAAAGTAAGTGAAATAAAGGCAAGTACACAGTCTCATGAACACATTAAGCAGATAAATGCGGAAATATAAATAAATGATGATTGTCTAAGCGCAAGTAATGAAATGATATGATTAATCATGTAGTGCAAAAGAAATGATCAAAGAAGCAAACATGCATGAGATATGACGAAAAGAAGTCTGTGCACTGTATGTGCATTCGTGTAACGTTTGAAACGTGTTTGAATGGTAAACAGAATGTTCGCGTTCGTATAGCGTTCGGAAACGCGTTCGAACGGGACAATGCCTGATGCATGATAAAACAGAATACGTGCGCGTTCGAGTGGCATTCTGAAACACATTCAAACGTAAATGAAACATAATATCCGCATTCGTATAGCGTTCGGAAACGCGTTCGAACGGGGTAAGACCTGATGCATGACAAAACAAAATACATTCACGTTCGAGTAGCGTTTTGAAACGCGTTCGAACGGACTGAGGCAGAATGCATACGTTCGTGTAGCGTTCGGAAACATGTTCGAACGAGATTACCAAAGTGGCATCTGAAATGACACAAACACATACATGGATAAACAAATAAATAATGTAGGACCTCGTATGCCCGATTGAACATATTTCACATTCAATCGAGTGTACCTCATCCGGCGCGGTAAAACATCGTGGTAAAGGTAGCCTTTAAGCATTTCCCTCGAATGGAGGACCTTTAATCCACCCTAGTTAGCCCATGCGCACTAGATCACAATGCATGAATAAACAAAGAGATAATATGCGAAAAATAAATAGCGGAATAATAAAAGGCGCGGTAAAATATCGTGGTAAATGTAGCCTTTTAGACTTTTTCTCCCTCAAATAGATGACCTTTAAACCAACATAATTAGCCCATGCGCATCAACTAACAATGCATAGAAGATAAATAAAGCAATAATATGGGACCTTGTATGCCCGATTGAATATATTTCACATTCGATCGAGTGTACCTCGTCCGGCGCGGTAAAACATCGTGGTAAATGTAGCCTTTAGGTATTTCCCTCGAATAGAGGACCTTTAATCCACCCTAGTTAGCCCATGCACATTAGATTAACAATAAAGAAAAAGACACATAGAAAGTAGATAGCGGAACAATGAACACAAAAATGACTAAGACATGATAAAGGAATATGTCCAGAATGCCCGCGTTCGTGTAGCGTTCGGAAACGCGTTCGAACGAGGGCGAGACAGAATATGAGCATTCGAGTAGCGTTCAGGAACGTGTTCGAACGGGATGGCGAAAGTGGCATCCATAATGTAGTAAACACATGCGGGAATGTTTCCCCAAGTGGTACGTGGAGTTGTATCCCAAGTACAGACCGCACTACCGTCCATTCGGATTCGGCTACGGAATTTATGTCTGGGTTTCCATTCGATATACCACGAGAGGCAACATTCACGCGTTAACACAATGCAATCATAAAAATGGGCATTAAGTATGATAATGCATATAACAATACATAAACAAAGAAAGAAACATGAGGAATGATAAAGAGCTAATAATACGAAATAAATGTGCGGTAAATAGATAAAGGAACGTTAAAGAAAGATGTGACCAAGAATTTGGTCATTTTTTATATAGAACCTCGCACATCCGGTTGGACATATTCCATGTCCAACCGAGCGTGCCGCATCCAAGCTACAAAATAAAAAGTAATAAAGGGTGCCCTCAGGTCTTACCTTTTAAGTTGCTCCTCGGAAGTTCGTCACCTCGTCGCCAGAAGGGTTACTGCTCCATAATTTTTCTGGTTTTCTGGTCCACTATTTTCCTTTACCGTTCCGTTATTTTCGCTGCTGCTTTCTCGGTCTTTCCTCGCTGTTTTTAGCTGTTTCTTTGCCGCTTTTTTGGGGTGAAACTTGGACTATTTTAGGGGTAGTTTTCGGTGATGTAGGGGACTATTTTGAGCTGCAGTTTTCGGGGTTGGTTTCGGTGGTTGAGGGTTTACTTTTGTCGCTGTTGGCGTGGAGAAGGTTTTTTTTTTTATTTTCGTTGTTGTTGGCGTGGATGAGAGTGAGAGGGGAGATGGTTGTTCTATGTGTGTGTGTAGCTGTGTGTTTGAGTGAGAAAGAAGAGAAGAGGAGAGTGTCTCTAAGGGGGGAATGGTTTAGAGTTTTGGTTTCTTTTATAATGGTGTATTAGGGTTTCCTTGTGTGTGTATGGCTTAAAAATGGAATAAAATCAAGTAAATATGGGGTGTATTTAATTCAATTATTTAAGGAAGTGATCTTGTGTATTTTTGGTGGGGGAATATCTTTAAATGGGTAGGTGATTTATTTAGATTGGATTTAAATCTTTGGTAATTAGGGAGGTGATTTGGTGGGGATTTGATTTGATTTGATTTGATTTAGTTTGATTGGATTTAATTTGATTGGATTTGATTTAATTTGGAAGGATATTATTTTAATTTGTGACATGTGTTTTAGAAGTTTTAATTATTTGGATTGGGCTTTGGTGGGCCTTGTGTGAATTTTGGGTTGAGGCTAACAGTGAAACGGAAATATCGATGGTCGTTCGAACGTGTTTCCAGACGCTACACGAACGCCCACAATCTGTTCGCCGTTCGAACGTGTTTCCGAACAACTTACATGTTGTTTTGAGACGCTTCGAACTGAGTTGATTTGGTGATGAAGTGCTGCGACCTCTGGGTCTTGTTCCCGAACCACATAGTAGGTCTTGTTCTCGAATTGAATTGAGGGTCTTGTTCCCGAATTGAGATGAGGGTCTTGTTCCCTATCTGAATTGTGGGTCTTGTTCCCGATTTGAATTGTGGGTCTTGTTCCCGAACTGAATTGTGGGTCTTGTTCCCGAATTGAGTTGTGGGTCTTGTTCCCAAACCGAGTTGTGGGTCTTGTTCCCGATCTGAATTGTGGGTCTTGTTCCCGATCTTAATTATGGGTCTTGTTCCCGATCCGATGTCTTGTTCCCGATCTGAATTGTGGGTCTTGTTCCTGATCTGAATTGTAGGTCTTGTTCCTTAACTGAATTGTGGGTCTTGTTCCCGATCTGAATTGTGGGTCTTGTTCTCGAACTGAATTGTGGGTCTTGTTCCCGAACTGAATTGTGGGTCTTGTTCCCGATCCGAATTGTGGGTCTTGTTCCCGATCCGAATTGTGGGTCTTGTTCTCGATCCAAATTGTGGGTCTTTGATGAGTGGTATTTATATCACTATTTTCCACTCATTTATCCTAATATTTTGTATATTTTCTTGAGTTTTGTGAACGTTTTGATGTGTTTTATTGTTATTTTACAGATTAATAAAGTTTGGAAAGCATTGGAAGCAATTTGGAGCCAAAACAGTGAAAAATGACGAAAATGGCATTTTTGTAATTTGTCCGCGTCGCGACGCTCAAGCTTCATGCGTCGCGATGCCTAACATGCACCAAGACTTGCTAACGTGCGCCGGGTCCACAAGTCAGAATCTGAGAAGTTTGACTTTGCTAACGTGCCACGTGCCACGTGTCACCATCACAGCCGATCTGCTAACGTGCCACACGTCACTCCACGTGCCTGCCACGTCATCATCCACATCACCGGTTGACCGAGTCAAAGTGCCACATCATTGCCACGTCATCATCATCCAATCATAGCGTGCCACGTGTCGCAATTCTATGGTGCCGACAATCACTTTCGCCACGTGTCGCCACGTCAGTGCCACATCATCGCCACATCAGCGCCACGTCAGCTCAATTATTGACTCATTTATTTGAATTGACCCGTGGCAGATAAGAATCTGAAACCAGCCAATCACAAGCCACCCGTCAGCTCAATCATTCAGCTCTCAGCCGCCTTGCCACATGTCACTTTATCACCTTATCCAGAATCTGAAGCCGACGAACCAGAAGCTGCCACGTCGACAATCACTCACGTCGCGACGCGGACACCCTACTGACGCCTATAATTTCAGCTCGATTTCAGAATTCAAATCATGCCTTCCTTGAGTTTTGTAAGGACTTTAAGGATTGCATCTTGTGTGTTTAAGTTTTTGTAATTTAAATTAAGCATTTTTACTTTTAGTATTTTTAATTATGCACTTTTACTTTTTGTAATAAAATTTTCTTTTCTTTTCTTTTTGTTCTTTTATGTTCAGTAGTTAATTTACTGCTGGGGTAAAGGTGAAGCTTTTTACTTTTATAATTTAGATTAATCTCCCTTAATTATAATATATAAATTATTTAAAACCTGACTTAATAAGGATACCGCTATATTGGTCGGTTGGTAATTATTTTTAAACTGGTTTTAACCTGACTTAATGAGGATACTGCATGGTTGGTCGGTTGGTAATTAATTATTAATTTGACTTAATCAGGATACCGCCTATATGGCTGGTTGGTAATTATCACGCAAATTTATATATTATAATAAGGGAGATTTCTAAATTAAAAATAGTAAAGATAGATTAATCTCACTTCAATTATAATTTGGAAATTGTGATTTAATAATATGAATTAAAAGTTGATTCTGCCTTAATGGCTGGTTTTAATTATGTAACATAATGTGACACCGCCTATATGGCTGGTCTTTAGGTGACAGATAATTACCGCCTATATGGCTGGTTTATGGATAAATAATAACACCGCCTTTATGGCTGGTTCAACTTAATTGGATAATACTGGCAATTTCCATATTATAATAATTTGAGATTTCTAAAAGTGGATCTCATAACCCCAGCATTTTATTTTTATTCTAGGGACAATATTACTAGGCTTAATAATTGATTTAATTATTTATTGGGTAATTCTTTAGTTTGTTTATTGAGTTTTAAGCTTAATGCTTCTTGTTGTCTGATCACCAATAAGATTGATGTGGTAAATTTAAAATGAACTAGACATACGGATTTTAGGTTTCAGCCTTAGATTTAATAGCCCACGATCTTCCTTGAGGATAGATAATCATTTAATAGATTTCTTTACAGGATAGACATATACCTGTCGGGCGGGGGTAGCCATAATTGGAACTTAATCTTAATGAATCCAGGTAATTTGGTTGACATAGACATATGGTTCAATTGGGTTATACTGGGTATTTGCATCTAACCATCGACAGAGGCTTTTTCATATTTTCGTGTTCCAGGTTAGCAAACTAATTTATTACACATATATAAGAGAATCAATTCATCTTTATATTAATATTGTGTAGAGTCACAACCCTAGATCTTTGAATCTTTTCTTTTATTTTCCTTAGTATTTTTCTTTTGAGTCTGTTTTTATTTTAATTAGCAAATCCACATTCAATCAACCAAAAGCAATCAATTCCCTTCTCCCTATAATTAGATACTTATAAATAAATAGTATCAATAATTAATAACAACAGTAGGAATTAAGTCCTCGTGGGATCGATATTTTTATACTACTTGAACGATATGTGCGTTTGCGTTATACGTGTGTGTTTACGCCGGTCAAGTTTTTGGCGCTGTTGCCGGGGACTTATTTTTCTTGAGTTATTAATTTTGAAGCTATCTAATTTACTTGTATCTAATTTTCTTTATTTTTATCTGTAATTTTTATTTCTTTCTTTTGTTTTCTGGTGGTTGAAAAATGGAACATTATTGGGAGATTGAGAGATCACTAGCTTTACTAGAAGATACACCACAAATCTGGGAGCAACAGTCCGATTTTCTGAGGCCTGTTGTCCAGCCCAACAACTATCACTGGATGTCAGAATCAAGCAATACTACATTTGCTCATCAGAACGAAATGGGGAGATGTGTGATATGTGATGGTAACCACCCGAGCAATCAATGTATATACCTTTCAGAGTGGCAGAATTATTGGAATCATTCAAGGTACGAAGAACCATCATACTTTCCATCTTATCCACCATCCATCTACGATTTTCATCAAGAACCAGAACCATCAGAGGAAGATCAGATGGTTGACATGCTCAAAGATTGGTTCAAGAAACAAGACGAAAAGTTGGATACAATGCTTGAATCAATCCAAAATCAATTCGAGCACTGAATGAGACAAAACTCTTTTTACCATCTTACCGTTGGAAGAGACCCTTCAAAAGCAACGCACATGGGAATGTCTTTAATAGGACATCCAAAACGACACTGAAACCTCCTTAACGGATAGATTTCAGTCACGTCTGGCTGAAGACGAAAAATTTAGCGCTAGCAGGGAGGCAACCCATGCACTTTGTTGTAATTTCTATTTTTATATTTTGTGTATACATGTTGTAGAGTTTTTAATTTTGTGTGTTATTTTTGTAGGGAAAAGCACAAACGAAGCATTTTAAGACAGAAGGAATGGTGTTTGGCAATCACAAAGATGAGAGCCAATTCATTAGCGAGCTGAGTAAGGAATGAAATCTTGAGACACATCCTAATGAATTTATACTAAGTGAATGGCGTATTACGTACACAATTCTGTTGCCTTAGTTATTGCTTTGATTTGCTTTTCTGTTGTAATTATCTTTATTTTCGTAAGACAGAATCCAGACTTTTTGACCTTTCACGATTTCTTTTATTGTTTAGCTAACAATCATCCTTTGGAAGATACTAGTGCTATTATTACTCACCCTTTTCAGATGTTATAAATTCAACTCATCATTGCACTTTTGAAGACATCCAGAGTAAAATATGGAAGCCACTTCAAGAAGACGAGTTGAAAACATCTGTGTGTTTTGCGGTATTAGTGTTCGTACTAAGCCACAATACGTAGAAGCAGCACAAGAATTGGGTCGAGTCTTAGCTGCAAGGAATATGCACTTAGTATATGGCGGAGGCAATCTTGGACTAATGGGGATCGTTTCAAAGGCCGTACAGGAAGGAGGCAGTCACGTTTTGGGAATCATCCCAAAACCATTGGCAGAGGCAAATCTTATTGAACCATCAAACGGAGAGGAACTGATCGTGCCAGGTATGTCTGAACGATTGGTAGAAATGATTAGTCGTGCTGATGCTTTTATTGCTTTGCCAGGTGGCTTGGGTGTTGAGTTTTTCTAAGCATCCCAAGATCATATCAAGCAATGAAAATACATGTGAATACATCAAGAAGTACGGCGGAATCATACTTACATTGATCGGATTGGATGCGACGAACAAAGTCCTTTCTTTGAAGCATTCGACAAAGGCCTTCTTTGTGCTCCATTGAATTCGGTCATGGTGATTGGTGAGCTCCTTGTTGAATCTCCAAGCTCCAAGCTTCATTTTGAAATTCCATGCTCAAGGGTGGGTTTCCCTAACACCTTGGAATGACTCTAAAGTGTGCTAGCACTCTTGATTTTGCAACAAAATCAAAAAGAAAGTGAACCCTAGGTTCACGGTTTCATGAAGAAAAATGGCCTCCATTGCCGAATTTGGGAGAGAGAGAGAGGAAGAAGATGTCTTTTGTGTGTTAAGAATTGTGTATCTAATACACAATTTCAAAAGTCAAATACCATTATATTAAAATAATGCTAAATGTCTTTCAAGCTTTCAAAAGCTTTTCCAACCACTTACATCAATCATGAATAGTGACATTGTGTCAATCACTCAAAGTGATGTGACTTACATCACAAGAATGACTAATGATTTGACGCTTGATGTGACTTGTGGGCCCCACTCGATTCGAAATGCGAGCGGCCCCGCAAACACTCCCGGGCTCGAATTCGCTAATTCTGAATTAACGAATTTTTCGTTGCGACGTAATTAAATCAAATTTAATTAAATAATTATGCCAAGCAAAATTACTATTCACGTCGCTTACGAATTTATTCTAAATTAACTCGTTCGCCCGAATTAAAATCTAATTTTAATTCCGCGTCGAAATCCAATTTCGTTTAATATATCGAATATATTAATTTATCGATTAATTCCAAATTAATCGTTCTCTCTCTTTAAATAATATTTTATCCCAGATAAAATATCTTCGTAATTAATCCCAGATTAATTTTCTTTCTCTTCTAATTTATCCCAGATTAATAATGTGCGAGTCATACGTCATCGGTGAATCTTCGGGAAGCGACCCATGAGATCCCCGGATATGTTGGTAGTAAATCCGGTCGTCGGACTATCCGAAACGTACGTACCTAGTACTACGTTTTTACCGATTTACAAGACATGGTTGGCTTCTAGCAAAGCATCATGCCTACCCAATTCTCCAGAAATATTCTTACTGGAATATGTGATCTATATCAGGCGTAGTATACGTAGTATTGCGTATTTCGATCCAGTATCGGATGTCACGTGCAAGGCCTGAGGCTGGAAATGTGTCTGCCTCGTACGAAGCACATATCGGATCTCTGGTAACTAGTCTCTATAATCAGGTAAACATGACCTAGTCATAATATCCCGATAGCTGCAGCATATAAGAGAACGAGTTTCGTATCCTACGTGATCATCATCTCCACTATGACTGAAGTGATACTTCCATCTCGACATCACACCCAATACACTACGATTCTCAATATACCCAGAAGAGGCGTACACAGAACCTGTTAAAGCCCTGGACGACCAAAACCAAAGTACATTGATTGTCGCAAGTATTAGCGGTGCAAGTCTCAGGTTAAGACCAAATACACCTACCCTGATTCGGACTTCCATAGACACATAGTCATACTACCAATGGAATTCCGAGGGGTCTATCCAGAGCGAAGCTATTTTCCGTACCATCGGTAAAACACAACCTCCTACTACACTTGCATGAGTATCATATACCCAAATATATGAGAACTATGTCGTTATGCTCCCACAACGCGCACAAGTGTAATACTAGTCTATTCTGCATTATCGATGTCCAATCTCGATAATACTACGACTAGGGATATTTAATGATTAAACCTTTATGGATTGATACTGTCTCATATCATCTCAATCCGGAACTAATCATATGGACCTTCTATCATTTATACATCTTGGTAATCTAATTACAAATGATAGAAGAGCAATTTCCTTTGTCACATAGTTAATTTGTACAACAACACCATGATCTGTACAAATAGTGATGTTATGGGCCATAACTTTCCAACAATCTCCCACTTGGCCTATAGCCAATCACTCAAGTGTCCTACACCCAAACTATGTACGGTTCGCTCAAACTTCTGCTGAGAAAATGCTTTCGTCAGCGGATTTGCATGACTATCATCTGATGCGATTTATTCGATCATCACATCGCCACGATGTATGATCCGAACGAATCAGATGTATAATTGAAGTATATATCTGGATCGTTGATGAGACCATTAATTCTTTAGCATGTGTTGTAGCCTAGCTCAGCTGCTAACAGAACTACTCCTAATCTAATTAGGATTATTATCGATCCAAAAGGCTTCTATTGCTGTCTCAGCTGCATCAATAATCCACTTTTGTTGTTTATTCGGTAACAATATCTTGCTTGGAAGATTTCCAGCTCACTGTTCCGTTATTCAAACTTGTATAGTACCTTTATTGTGACTTATAGTCGTTTTTATCGGTTAGGAAACTTGCAACGGTGAACCTAGTCACTTCAAGTTCTCCTTCTCCATAGTATAAGAAAGCATCCTTAGTTCCTCTAAGATACTTAAGGATGTTCTTAACATCAATCCAGTGACTATCACATGGATTGGCCTGATTGTGACTCCATATGCTCAAAGCGTATGAGACACCAGGTCGCGTACATTTATATCAATGTACGAGTTCTCGGAGAGTATCAACAACTTTTAGATCTATCCCAATAGATCTTTATTCCTAGAATAAGGTTGTTTCTCCCAAGAATTCTACGGAGAATTTTCATGAAAGCCATGCTTTCACCGATAGTTTTATGGGAAATATCATTTCCAAGAAATGATATGTCATTATTACTTAGGACATTCACTGTCAGTGCGCTCCCACTAACCTCCTTATATACACAAGAATTAATTTTCGTTTAGAATTAAATCATACACCATTATGATTACATCAAAGCGATAATTCCAAGAACTCAATGCTTGCTTCAATCCATCCATAGATCGTATTTAACTTGCAAACCTTGTTTGCTCATTTTGGTACGACAAAACCGTCAGGATGTTATAAACACCTCCAAAAGGTTTCCGTTAAGGAAAGCGATTTTGACGTTTCTGATGCCATATTTCATAAATGAAACATGCAGCATCAGCAAGCATTATCCAAATGGATTTAACCATGGCAACTGTTAAAAGGTTTCGTCGTAATCAACACAATGTTGATAACGATACTTTTTCGCTACAAGCCTAGCTTAGTACGTTGGTATGTTGCCTTCCATGTATGTCTTCTTTGAAGACTTATATAGTACCAATAGGCACAATGCCTTCTGGTACATCAACTAGTATCCAATGATAGTTGGTATACATGGAATCCATTTCGAACATCATGGCACTTTGCCATAATAGGGAGTCGATACCTTGTATCACTTCCTCATACGTAGTCAGTTCGTATTCCTCAATAAGATTGAAATCTTTATGAGGTGAGATCAAAAACCCATACCTCCCAGGTTGTTTTCTGACTCTCTCCGACTTACGCGGTTTTTGTGTATTCGAAGATTATTGGTATAGTTTCATCCTTGGTGAACTATTTATGTTCCATTAAGGAATCGGTGCCTGGAATAGTATTACTCCGATTTTCATCGAGTTTTACTTTCCTTCCACTTACCACTGCATATAGGTATTCCTCTTAGGAAAACCGCATGGCGAGCAACAATTACATTGTTCTCAAGTGAGTTGTATAAGTACTATAATTTGGTTTCCCTAGGATAACCTACAACTTAGGCACTTATCCGATTTGGGTTTTAGTTTGGTATCATCCAAACATATGCCTAGCATTCCCAAATCTACAGGAATGAGAAAACCTAGTTTCTTTCCTGTTCATATCTAATATGAAGTATGTCAAACAGATTTTTATGGAATCTTATTCTAAATAAGTCTATGCATATCCGTTGAAGGAAATGGTAGCTCACAGCGACTCATGATTAACCTTATCATGTTCAACAAAATTCGGTTTCTCAGTTCGGACACACCGTCAAATTGAAGTGTTCCGGGAGGAGTCCTCATTGAAAGAATATTATACTCTTTCAAGTATATGAGAGACTTATTGCTTAAGTATTTTCATCACGGTCCAATCATGATGTTTTAATACTTTAGCCGGTCTGTCTGTCTACTTCGTGTCGAAACTCTAAAAGTTTCCGATTTGTGTTTCAAAAGAAACACATAACCATAACGCGATGCCACATCCGTAAAGGTCACGAAATATTCATATCCACATCTAGCCTAGCTAGACATGGGCCCACTTACGTCACTATGAACGAGGGCTAACAGATCGGTGGCACTTGCACTTTTACCAAGTAAAATGTGTTTTAGGCGCTTTGCCTAATAAACTAGATTCGTAGACATTATTTGAATGGAATCAAATCTGTCCTAGTACCCACTCTTCAAAAGTGTGGATATACGAGTCTTGTTAATTGTGTCCCAGACAACAATGCCACATATAAGTCTCAACTGATTTATTCAGTTCGAGCTATTTGTTTGTCATGTTATACGTTTGAGATTTATTTATATTCAAAATATAAATACTGTTATTCACATCTAATGTGTTTATCTCAATATCATCTTTATAAAATAAAACACTTTAGTGTTCTAGAATATAAAGGTATACCCGCAACGGGTTAAACCCTAATATAGAAATAATGTTTCTAGTCAAACTAGTTACATTTTAACTGTTTCCTAATTCAAGTACATACCCAAAGGGTAGTTCCTAAACTTAGGTTTCTACGGTTAAAACAGCGACTCTCGTCCCGTTTCCGATTCGCAGATCAATCTCATCTGAAGTCAGTATCCTGCTTGTCACCAGATTCTGCATATCAGTACATATTTATGTACCACACTCAGTATCTAAAATCCAATTTTAATACTAGTAGCGAACATA